>CAUYPK010081072.1:0-14010 GCA_963574355.1 Loris lydekkerianus
GAAGTGATCAAGGAATACAGCAGCATCTCAGGTTACAAAATCAACATTCATAAATCAGTAGCCTTTATATATACCAACAATAGTCAAGCTGAAAAAACAGTTAAGGACTCTATTCCATTCACAGTAGTGCCAAAGAAGATAAAATATTTGGGAGTTTATCTAACAAAGGACATGAAAGATCTCTATAAAGAGAACTATGAAACTCTAAGAAAAGAAATAGCTGAAAATGTTCACAAATGGGAAAATATACCATGCTCATGGCTGGGAAGAATCGACATTTTTTAAATGTCCATATTACCCAAAGCAATATACAATTTTAATACAATCCCTATTAAAGCTCCATTGTCATATTTTAAAGATCTTAAAAAATGATACTTTGTTTTATATGGAATCAGAAAAAACCTCGAATAGCCAAGACATTACTCAGAAATAAAAACACAGCAGGAGGAATCATGCTACTGGACTTCAGACTATACTATAAATCGATAATGATCAAAACAGCTTGGTACTGACACAAGAATAGAGAACCAAGAGATGAACCCAGCTACTTACCATTATTTGTTCTTTGACAAGCCAATTAAAAACATTCAGTGGGGAAAAGATTCCCTATTTAACAAATGGTGCTGGGTGAACTGGCTGGCAACCTGCAGAAGACTGAAACTGGACCCACACCTTTCACCATTAACTAAAATAGAATCTCACTGGATTAAAGATTTAAACTACACACATGAAACTATAAAAATGCTAGAATAGAGTGCAGGGAAAACCCTTGAAGAAATTGGTCTGGGCGAGTATTTCATGAGGAGGGCCCCTCGGGCAATTGAAACAGCTTCAAAAATACACTACTGGGACCTGATCAAACTATTAATAAAAGGCTTCTGCACAGCCAAGAACACAGTAAGTAAAGCAAGCAGGCAGCCCTCAGAATGGGAGAAGATATTTGCAGATTATGTCTCCGACAAGTGTTTAATAACCAGAATCCACAGAGAACTCAAACGTATAAGCAAGAAAAGAACAAGTGATCCCATTGCAGGCTGGGCAAGGGACTTGAAGAGAAACTTCTCTGAAGAAGACAGGCGCACAGCCTACAGACATATGAAAAAATGCTCATCATCCTTAATCATCAGAGAAATGCAAATCAAAACTATTTTGAGATATCATCTAACTTCAGTAAGATTAGCCCATATCACAAAATTCCAAGACCAGAGATGTTGGCGTGAATGTGGAAAAAAGGGAACGCTTCTACACTGCTGGTGGGAATGCAAAATAAAGAGTAATTTTTGAAGCAATGTCTATAGTTTCACACACTCAGCTGCCCTATTGTGTCAGTGCGTTATCTCGTGATTTTCATAGGGATACGTTTAAATTATTTTTGTTTCTCTCTGGAATGTAAAATCATGGGGTCAGGTGATACAGAAAACTGTCAGCCCAAAAAGTTACCAGCAACAAAAGTCAAATATTGAGAAATGGCCATGTAAATGATGCTGCATGAGTGTAATTAAACTGTGGAGACTATAATCAATTTCAAACATTGTCACAAAGGGATGATGTCACAACTGTGTGTGAGCAGATGCAAACATGCTCATGGGGAAACAATTAAAAAATTAAGAATGGTAGGGTTTGAGTTTCCTTTGCTTACTTCTGTCTGATGTGTTTGTTCCAGAAGAAGTGAAGAAATAGTCACAAAATTCATTTTATAAGCATGAATTTCCCAAAGTTGATGCTTGCTATATAGAGGATTCCTTTGAAGAATCTCTTAAAATTAAACTTCCAGCCCTGTAACTCATACTTTTTCGTTACATAAATAAATGTCTATTGTATTATTTAATATTGGTGAGATCCAATGTTTACCTTGAAGTTTATTTTACAATGTCTATTTCCTCTGGAGAATTTGTAAAAAAGCCAAGGTCAGGCATTTTCAAACCTTATTCTTCTTGAGGCCATACTTGGTTGTTTAAGGTCATTACCCTGATGGAGAAGATGGATGATAGTGCTTCAGAAGTGAAAAGGAAAATTAATCTAAGCACCTCATCAATATTCCTTATGCAAATTACAAGGCTGTCTAATTTTCACCTCTATTATTGGTACCTAGTTAATCTAAACTTTGACACCAGCTCAGGGCAGTGAGCTAGAGACAATTGTTTTGTTTTGTTTTTTTTAAAATATCAGTTATTTTTCTTTTTTCCCTGAAATATGATTCAATAAAATAAAGCTTACAATTATTCAGTTATGGAATTGACATTACTTAGATGTATAACAAATATCAGCAAAAGGGTGATATTAATAATGATAGCAATATTTATAGATAGAATTAATGTTAGATCCACATGGCACTCTAAAAATGTATTTTAAAATGATTAAATTCATATTGTCTCTGCCCTGAGCACCTGCTAACTAACTTCACACACACACCCAGCACCTGCTAATTACCTTCTCTGTCCTGAGCACCTGCTAACTACCTTCACCGCCCTGAGCACCTGCTAACTACTTTCTCTGTCCTGAGACCTGCTAACTACCTTCTCTGCCCTGAGCACCTCCTATCTTCTCATCCTGAGCACATGCTAACTACCTTCTCTGTCCTGAGCACCCTAACCTTCATTGCACTGACCAGTGATGCTGCCTTCCCTTTCTAGTTTCTGGGTCTTTCACTGTTTCCTGAGGCACTGGACTCGGGGAGGACCTGAGAGCATCAGAGCCTCACATCATCTCTAAGACAAGGAGTTGGGGTAGGGGGTATCCCTCTCTTTGATTTTATGTATCTCCCTGATTTTCACTCACTTGGGAAAACTATGTTTAAAGTTTTAAGAATAAGGATCCATGATCTTATGTGTAAAAGAAAGGTGGTCTTGGTGAGAAGGAAAGAACCAGAAGACACAGAGACCCGAGGGGAGAGAAAGTCAGCACATATTGAGGTAAAACAGCTATTGAAAAACTAAAATGATAGTTTTTGAAATATCTCATACTGTGTGCATGGTAGGCATGAGGGGAACATCAGTAAGGTCCTTCTGAGCAGTCCCCATCTCAGCCACTCAGTTTAACTTTGCTGATTGTCTGTCCCATGCGCTTCATGGGTTGAGCAGGCTGGGGCTCATTTTGTCATCATTGTTTGGGATGTCAGATGAGCAAATATGGGCATATTAGAGAAAAAAAGTAAGTCAGGTCAGATTAAATTCCTGAAGAATGTTAGCAATTCTACTTCAACACCCATATATTTGAGTCTGAGTTTTATCTTCTGAGTAAAATTTTGTAGAATTATCTCCAAATTCATGTCCAATTATCTGTAGCTAACATGCAACTGTCTGGCTGTGTGTCCCAGGTCCACAGATTTAATTTGTCAGTAATTATTCTTTGCATCATTCTGTTATTTTTTTCTTTATTGCATTTTTGTCATCAACGGCCATATTCAACAGAAGTCCTGGCACCTGTCACCAAACTGTTTCCTACCTAACTCACTCAACAAAGCTGGGATCACCCCTGGAAACTGTCACTGAACTGTTCCCTACGTAACTCACTCAACAAAGCTGGAATCACCCTGAGAGAAAAGCTGGAAAGGACACCAAAAAAGGGGAGCAACACTCCAATATCCTATTATAAACATAAATGGAAAATTCTTCAAAAAAAAAAAAAAATACTAGCAAAACACATTCAAAGCACATCCAAAATGACAATTTACTATGACCAAGTGAGTTTCATCCCAGGGATGCAAGAATGATTTGAACATATACAAATGGATAAATGTGATTAACCACATAAAAGGAATAAGAAACAAAACCACACAGTCATCTGAATAGATGCAGAGAAAGCATTCACTAAACCCAGTAGCATTCCATGATAAAAACCTTAAACAAACTAGCCCCAGAGGGAACACGCCTCCAGATAATGAAAGCTATATGTGACAAACCCACACCACATGGGGAAATATTGCTTCCCCGGGCACTGGAGCAAGATGATGGTGCCCACCGTCACCACTTCTCTTCAGCCTAAGGCTGGAATCCTAACCAGAGCTAGCAGGTCAGAGGAAGAAAGTAAGGGCATCCACCTTGGGAAAGAGGAACTCAAACTAATCCCATTTGGCAATATTGAGATCTTATATCTGGAAACCCCAAGGACTCCAGAGACTCCTAAAATTGGTAAAGAAGTTCAGTAAAGTCTCAGTCTACAAGATCTATTTACACAAATCAATAGCATTTCTGTATAATAGTTAAGCTGAAAGTCAAGATTACAATACCATTTAAAATCCTCATCCAAAGGAGTGAAAAATCTCTACAAGGAGAACTAAAAAACACTAACAAAAGAAATTCTAGTGACACAAACGAATGGGAAAAATCCCAAGTTCATGAATTGGAAGAATCAATGTTATTACAACGACCATCCTGTCCAAAGTGATTTACTGTTTCAATTCAATCTCCATCAAAATGCTGACAGCATTTTTCACAGTTGTAGAAACAGTAATCCTAAACCTTATATGGAACTAAGGACACATCTGGAGGCCTCATGGTACTCTACTCAAACCACCTGCAAGATTGTGGTGTCCACAGCAGCATGGCACTGATTTAAATGTAGACACGTGGACCAGTGGGGCAGAGTGAGAATGCAGAGTGAAAGCCTCACACCCATAATCCAGGATTTCTGCTGAGGCAGACACAAACGTACACTGGGGCAGTAACGCCCTATTCAGTAAGTGGTGCTGGGAAAATCGAAAGCCACAGGGTGGGGATGGGGAGGGAGACTGAAACTGGATTTCCATCTCCCATCATTTACAGAAATTATAATAATCAGGAAGGTTTAAAGACTTAAACATTAGACCTGAAACCATAAAAATTTTCAAAGAAAGCATAAGAGAGCTCTTCTGGACATTGGCTTAGGCAAAGGATTCATGACTAAGACCCAAAGGCAAATACATCAACAAAAACAAATATGAGACTTAATTAAACTAAAAAGTTTCTTCACATAAATGAGATAATTTACAGACTAAATAGAGGACCTGCAGTATGGGAGAAAATATTCACAAACTAATATCTGACAAAGGGAATCTACAAAAACTTCAGAATCAACCAATCATCAAGAAAATACAATATTCTCATCAAAAGAGGGTAAAAGAAATGAATTGTTTTCAAGAAAAGATAGACATATGGTCAAAAAATGTAAGAAAAATTGTTAAACATCACTTATCAACAGGGAAACGCAAATTAAAACTGCAATGAGACACCTGTCAGCATCGCCATGAGGAAAGAGTCAGCAGTCAGAGCAGTGGGCATGGACGCAGCAGGAGGGGACATAGAGGGGATGCAGTGGGTGGGGACATAGAGGGGACAAAGCAGGGAAGAGATGAAGTGGGAGGGGAAATAGCTGGGAGGGGATGAAGCAGGAGGAGACATAGAGGGGACCAGCAGGGAGGAGACGCATCAGGAAGGGGATGCACTGGGGAGGGGACACAGTGATGAGGGGACAGAGAGGGGATGCAGCAGGAAGGGGTCACAGCAAGGAGGGGATGCAGTAAGGAAGGGATGCAGCGGGAGGGGATGCAGTCAGAGGGGATGCAGTGAGGAGGGGACATGGTGAGAAGGAACCCAGTGATGGGATGGTGAACTAGCGCAGCTTCTGTGGAGAACAGTGTGCAGATTCCTGAAAGAGCTACAAACACACTGGCCATTTGATCCAGCAACTCCGCAGCTGGGTATTTACATTAAGGTAAAAAGTTACTTTATAAAAAAGACATTTGCACCCAAATGTTTGTTGCAGCACAATTCACAACAGCAAAGATAAAATAATCAGCCTAGGTGCCCCTCACCTGGTGAGTGGATAAATGTGGTGTGTGCACCATGGAGTGAGACTTGGCCACGAAAGGAAGTGGAATTACGCCTTTTCCAGCAGCTTGGATGAACTTCAGACTGTTATCCTAAGTGAATTATTTCAGGAATGGAAACATGAACACCACACAATCTAAGAAGTTGGGTCTAAACAAGGGGCAGATATAGTCATAAACTGGTATAATGAATGCTGAAAACTAAGAAAGGAGAAGAAGACAGGGAAGGAGATGGGAATGGACCTGTGGACACAGTACACACTGTCCTGGTGACAGGCACCCTGGAGCTAAGTCCTCAGCACTGTGCAGCTCATCTGTGTGGCAAAAAAACAGCTGTAACCCCCAAATATGAAAAAAATATTACCACAGAGAATCACAAATGAAGTGCTGTTTCTGATTAAAATAAAAACAATGATTAGGTAAGAACTATAAGAAAACAATCAAGTCCATTTCACTTGTGAAGTTGTCATTTCACAACCATCAGCAGATATGCTCACCAGCACCCCCTACACTGCTGACTTCAGAGGTGAGATTACATTCTGGACATGAACACTCAACAGCAGAGAAATGTCAGGGTCCTGCCCTGGGAGCAGGGTCCACCAAGACCCATGGAAACTGGTGGCGATAGACTGAAGAAATATAGAGTTAGAAGTGATGGTAAAGAAAGAGACAAGAGACATAGAGTAGAATTAAAGGTGGGCTCTCAGGGGTCCATTGCCCATTTGTGAGCTTCTGGCAATGGCCCAGAATGTTTGCTCCACTTTGATTTTATTGAAGTCTGTTTGCCCAGAGGGTAAAATGAGGGAGGGAACAAAGACGCCAGCAGTTTTTCTGATTGAGCATACCAGCTCCTATTGTTATTATTATTAACCTTAAAGGTAGCCTTGAGAAATCTGAAATCTGAGCCTTGTATTGGTAGAGTCTCCTGCTTGAGGTCACACACACAGATTTCTAGGGAGGTGTTATACTCCTCTAGTTCCCTCTAGAGTAAAATGACACAGGCATTAATCTCCTCTGAGGAATTAGTAGGAGGGAGGCATTTTCCTCCCATCACCACCACAGAGGATCGTCCTCTGTGATAAGGGATATAAGCTCATCTACCCATACCTCAGGGCTCGAGCTACTCCCTTGATCTCTGCCCCAGGTAAATGCAAATCTCCACAATGGGTATCTGCTTTGCCTGTTTACTAGGCAGGAAACCACCCCATTAATGTCTTTCTAGGTCTTTGCCACCCCGTTAATGTCTTTCTAGGTCTTTGCCACAGTCTCTTCCATGGCCATTATTTTCCTCAGAATGCTCATAGACACAGCAGGGTGTTTGTAAGCTGTATCCCCAACAGGCTAGAATTTCAGAAAAGGCAGGAAGCTTGCTAGCAATGGCTAGATTAAATGTAAACAAGCTGACTTTTCTCTGTTCTAACTCAGCTTACTTTTTAATTTTCCTCTTTTTCTGGGGGTATCTTTCCTTGCCAAGAATGGGGTCTTCAGTCCTCCTTCTCCCAGCAAGAAACACTGAGCGTCCTGGGTCAGTCAAATTTTGTATGTGTCTTTGTCCAGGCTGCTGTCCACCATAGACCAGGTGGCCAAAAGGACAAATGCAATTTGCATGGTTTTTGAGGTTAGAAATACAGGACCAGGTGGCCAGCATGGTCAGGTCCTCCTGGTTCTCAGTGCATCTGTTTGCTGCATCTTCTTACAAGGGCCCCAGCCCCATCCTGAGGGCTCCACACTCATGACCTCATCTAAACCTAATTGTCTGCAAGGCCATCACATAGGGGGTTAAGGATGTGATATGTGAATATTGGGGAGATACAGAAGTCCACAGCAGCATCCAAGAAGTCTGAAAGTGACCTCTAACCCATTCTGGGTTAGTACTGAGAAGAGTGATCCAGGGAGCACAGCCAGATTAGGTCACTGCCAACACAGAGCCCTGCAAGGCAGAGAGGTGGCATCCACAGTGGGCTCCCTCAATGCTGGGGAGCTGGACCCACAGCAGCTGACAGGTCCCAAAGACACAGTGTGCACTTCTGTGCACGTGTGAGCAGATGCACGTTCCACAGGACACAGAAGAGAGCTGCTCCCAACGGTGCTCTGCTTCCTGTAAGGTCTCAGATTCCCTCCTAGAGTGGGGCCTATGAGAATTTTCCAGATTTTTACCCAGAATCTGACTGATTAGTCTCTCTTCAGTGAGAGACCAAGTTTGATGCTGAAAATACAGTGCCAAGGCCAAGTTTGATGCTGAAAATACAAACCTCCAGAAGTTCAAAATGCATGAAAAATCCACTTAAAGGTTGAAAAAATGTTAATAAGGTATTATTAATGCTTCAGCATAACTGTGGTTACTTGAAGTAAATGGTGGCTGTTATTACAATAGCAAGTCCTATTCTGCTACATGAAGATATTGGAGTCTCACACAAAGTTCACAGCTGAGCTCCTGGATGCCCATGTTGTGCCCTTCACACAACATTCCCCCATGGGAACAAAGGACTGAAAGCAACTTTTCCATCAGGAAGTTCCTCCTCACCTGTGTCCCCAGTATTGCCGTTTTTCAAAACATTTTTTTTACAAATAGTGAAATGTAGATTTCTCTTCTGCCCATATCAGGTGATCACAGCCCCTTCCCTTTAACGATAGCAGTGACGTGATAAAGGGTAACACTCCTTTCTTTCTTTCTTTCTTTCTTTCTCTTTTTTTTTTGCTTTTATTGCCAAAACCCTATTTTTATTTTTTTTCTTTTATTAAGTTATACACACATAGATCATGAATACATTTATGCATTTGTGGGGTACAATGTGTTGATTTTTTATACAATTTGGAATGCTTACATCAAACTAATTAATATAGCTTTCACCTCATTTACTTAATTATTGTGTTAAGACAGTTATATTCTATACTTGATAGATTTGACTTTTACCCTTGCAATATGCTCCATAGGTGTGGTCCCACCATTTACTCTCCCTCTATCAAACCTCCTCCCTCCCCTCCTACCCCCTCCACTTCTCTCCTTTATCCTGGGCTATAGTTGTGATATTTCTAAGAAAGTATGAGTAATTATAAATTGGTTTCATTAAAGAACTGAGTACATTGGATACTTTTCCTTCCATACTTGAGATACTTTACTAAGAAGAATATTGTCCAGCTCCATCCATGTAAACATAAAAGAGGTAAAGTCTCCATCTTTTCTAAGACTGCATAGTATACCACAATTTATTAATCCATTCATGGGTTGATGGGCACTTGGGACCATGGGTACATGACTTGGCAATTATGAATTGAGCTGCAATGAATAATCTGGTGGAAATATCTTTGTTGAAAAGTGATTTTTGGTCTTTTGGATATAAAGAAGTTTGGGGAACACTCAGGGATCTAAAATTAGACCTGCCATTTGATCCCACAATTCCTCTACTAGGTATGTAACACTCATTTCTTACTGAGAGCTGGATGAGTGCTGGGGCCTGAAAATGCCCCACGTCATTAATACTGCAAAGAATTCTCTGATGGGCTTCATTATTGCTCACACTTTCTAGGGCAAGAGACTGAGATGGGGAGATTTAAGGTGCCAAAATAAGGACAAAGCTGCCACGTACAGAGCTGGGACTTCACCCTGCACCTAGGTAGCTGAAGTTTGTGCTGCAGCCTCCCCATCACTCTCCCCTACCAGCATCTTTCAGTAGTTTCACTGGAATCATGTTCACCGATAAAGCTGCAGAGAGCATTCAGCTAGCATCATAAGACAATACTCAGAATACATCTGGGACTGTTGGAAGAGGTTATAGAGAATATTAGGTCCTGCTCACATTCTTCTATAGGGTTGATTAAATGAGTGGATAAAATGATTTAAGCTTAGATTTTGATTTTTAATAACTATTCATAGATTTATTAAATAAATGGAATAGTCACTGCTAATTTAAATGTACGCTGTCACAGAGACTAAAAGATTCTCTAATAAAAATGTGGAAACAGCTCTGAGTTCTTGTTCTAAACTTACCAGTTGACCTTGAGCACACCTAATGACTTTTGTGGGTCTCAGCTCTTTGAATATAAAACAAGGATAATTTTTCTAACCTTGTCTAGGTTTTTTGAGTTAATCAAATCTAGAATACATTCTGTAATTCTTTGATGACAAAAGCACGAAAAATGTTCAGTAGAGAATTGAGACCAAGAAGAAGGCTGTGTTTTCATCATATGCAACAGACAGTGGGCTCCCAGCAGGGTCAGGTAGACCCTTTCCTTTTTAACATCATAGATGAGGACCAAGAGTGTGTGACAGTAAGGGCCTGCAGCTCACTTCAGGGAACAGAGAGGACATGTCACCTGCAGCCACGAGTCTCCCAGACCTGGGTGTCAGTAGTGGGGAGCCCAACATCAGGCAAGGTAACTGCAAAGTGAGAATAAGAGCTCCATGGAACTCGCCTGATATTTACTTATCACATCACTGATATTTACTTATCACATTGCATGGCCAGACACATACCAGCTCTTGTGTACCACTGGTCAGGTATTCCCGGGTGCCTGGGACATAGAGAGGGAGAGGAAATGTCCCTTTCCTAGGGAAACTTTTCTTAAAAAGAAGACAGATAATGGATGTAGGGAAATGGGCAAACTCTATTTCAGACACTAACAGATACTGCATGGGATGTAAGATCAGGTGCCAGGACAGGTGGATGTCGTGCAGTCTAATGTCAGGGGCCACAAAGAGAACTCATGTGAGGGGGATGGTGGAGCATTCCAGCGAGACAGGATTTGGCACATTTGTGGAAAAGCCAAAAGAAGAGTGAGAGTGTGGTGGGGACAGAGTACACGGGGCTGGGGAGGGGAAGGAAGGGTGGCAGCTCAGAGCCTTGTCACACTCAGAGCTGCATCATACAGCACTTCATAGAGAGTTCTCATGGCAATGTATCCCCACAGCAGGGAGGTGCTCTGTGGGAGAGGACCACCTGGGTCACAGCAGGGAGGTTCTCTGTGCCAGCCCAGCACAGAGGCCTCAGAAGGAACCACCACAGCCACCAGCACCTTCATCTGACATTACCTGCCTCCAAAATTGAAAGGCAAATTTCTGTTGTTTAAACAACCAATGAAAAGGGAGTACAAATAATATAGAATTAGGAGGTCAAGCATGGTTTGTTAAGGTTCTGTTATCAAGTGATTGAAAGTTGAGTAAGATTTTGCCTGTGAAAAGGGAATATTTTTTAGATAAAGAAAATATCCAAAATATCCAAAAATTACTAGTAAGAGGAAGTGTGGAGAATTTAAGAAATTAAGTCTTGAAAATAAAAAAGAAAAAATTTAAATTCTTAAAAAGTATGTTAGCAGGGTCAGGAGCTGGGGGTGCGGGAAGCAGGCTGACAGGCACAGACGGTCTTCCTGGGGTGGGGGCTGATGGATACTGTGTTACTGATTTTTATGTTCTTTTGCGAATCAACACTTAACTGTTTATATTTATGGAGTACAGTGAGATATTTTGATACATACAGTGTACATTATGATCAAATCAGGGCATTTAGAATTTCTATCATTTCCAACATTCATCATTTCTTTGTGGTGAGAACATTCATAATTCTCTCTCTTAGCTATTTTGAAATATACCATTAACTATTATCATCTTTCTGCTTCAGTTTTCTTTTCAAAGTATGACAAAATGTCATTTACTAAAAGTGAGGTGGGAAATTGTAGGCTTGATGGCTTGGGAAAATGGAGCTTCAAAATTGACACCACCAGGTGCGAGAGAAGAGCAGGTGATGAGGGCTGGGCAGGTTCTGCGAGTGCGCGGCTGGCGGTCAGGAAACCCGGAGACTCTACAACAGCCAGGAGAGAGAAATGCTCCGGGCAAGCTGGGTGAGCACCAGGGAGAGGACACCCCAGAAAGCTGAGCCCTACATGAAGTTACACTGTTTCAAAACAGGCTGGAAAAAATGTGAAATTTTTAACATTATTTTTAGTATTCATAATTTAAAATATACCCCAGGATCAGGTGATCAAATGTCTTATCCTATCAAACCTCATAAAGTAAATATTTTAGACACATTCATAATGTTAAAAACTGAGGTCTCAGGATTAAGTGAGATGAACTAGTAGTAAAATTAGGTCCAGATTCCAGGTTTCTGATTTCCTGTCTTACATTCTTCTTAAACTCTGTGAAAGCAACCCCCCCCCCAAAAAAAAATCAAAACTTCCCATTATACTGTGACATAATAAAGACAAGTGATACCTGTGAATTTTGTCAGTTATTGTTTGAAATCGCTCATTTTGCCATGTTTCAAATACAAAAGATGTCTGTGAACCTGAATTAGGACATTGTGTTCCTCCTCTTGTAAGAACGCAGCTTTGGAGCAGAGTCAGCTGCGGTTCTTTTGCTGAGCAGTGGAGAGCAGAGTGGCAGTGACAGCGCTCACGCTCCACCTCTTTATTCGCATCACAGCGCTCAGGCTTCACCACCGTGCTCACGATCCCTCACAGCGCTCACACTCCGTCACAGCGCCCAGGATCCCTCACAGTGCCCACGTTCTGTCACGGCGCCCACGATACCGCACAGCGCTCACACTCCAGCACAACACCCAGGATCCCTCACAGGGCTCACACTCCAGCACAGAACCCAGGATCCCGCACAGTGCCCACACTCTGTCACGGCGCCCACGATCCCGCACAGTGCTCACACTCCAGCACAGCACCCAGGATCCCTCATAGCGCTCACACTCCAGCACAGCTCCCAAGATCCCTCACAGCACTCACACTCCAGCACAGCACCCAAGATCCCTCAGTGTGCCCATGCTCTGTCATGGCGCCCACGATCCCTCACAGCGCTCACACTCCAGCACAGCACCCAGGATCCCTCCCAGCGCTCACACTCCGTCACAGCGTTCACACTCCAGCACAGCACCCAGGATCCCTCACAGTGCTCACACTCCAGCACAGCACCCAGGATCCCTCACAGTGCCCACGCTCTGTCACTGCGCCCACGATCCCTCACAGCGCTCACACTCCAGCACAGCACCCAGGTTCCTGTTGTTATTGAGTTCAACTTTTATTCCATGGTGGTGTGAGAGGATGCAAGGAATAATTTCTATTTTTTAAAATTTGCTCAGGTTAGATTTGTGCCCTAGGATGTGGTTGATTTTGGAGTATGTTCCGTGGGCTGATGAGAAGAATATGTATTCAGTTTTGTTGGGATGAAATGTTCTGTAGATGTCTGTTAAGTCCAGATGTTGAATGGTTGAGTTTAAATCTAGAATTTCTTTGCTTAGCTTCTTTTTGAAGGATCTATCCGGCACTGCTAAAGGGGTGTTAAAATCTCCAACTACTATGAAAGTGGCGGAAATCAAGTTGCTTATGTCTGTTAGAGTTTCTCTTATAAATTGAGGTGCATTGTGGTTGGGTGCATAAATATTAATAATTGAGATCTTATCATATTGAGTACTACCTTTAAGAAATATGAAGTGTCCATCCTTATCCTTAATTATTTTGGTTGGTTTAAAACCTATTGCATCTGCTAACAGGATTGCAACACCTGCTTTTTTCTGCTTTCCATTTGCTTGGAATATAGATAACCATTTCTTCACCTTGAGTCTATATTTGTCTTTTAATTTAAGATGTGATTCTTGGATGCAGCAGATATGTGGCTTGAGTTTTTGTATCCAGTCAGCCAACCTGTGCCTCTTTAGAAGACAGTTTAAATCATTCACATTTATTGAGAATATTGATAAGCCTATCGAGAGTCTGGTGGACATTTTTAATCCTTTTTTGACTGTGGATGTTGGAATTTGATCAAAATATTCTGGGTGAGTTTACTTTTATGGTGAAGGATTACGCTGGTCTTTATGTAGAATTGGTCTGAGAATATCCTGGACAGCTGGTTTAGTTGTGGCAAATTTCTTCAACATGTGAATGTTGTTGAAGTATTTAATTTCTCCATTATAAATGGTACTCAGTTTAGCTGGATATAGGATCCTGGGTTGAAAGTTATTTTGTTTTAGGAGATTAAATTCGATGACCATCCTCTTCTAGCTTGAAAGTTTTCAGCAGTGAGATATGCAGTTATTCTAATATTCTTCTCCTTGTAGGTAACGGTTTTCTTTCGTCTGGCAGCTTTCAGAATTTTCTCCTTCATATTAACTTTAGTGAAATTGATTATGATGTGTCTGGGGGATGTCTTATTCAGGTTGAGTCGTGCTGGAGTTCTGAAACTGTCTGCTATCTGAATTTCAGAA
>CAUYPK010081073.1:0-39656 GCA_963574355.1 Loris lydekkerianus
CGCCTGTAGTCCCAGCTACTCGGGAGGCTGAGGCAAGAGAATCGCTTAAGCCCAGGAGCTGGAGGTTGCTGTGAGCTGTGTGATGCCACGGCACTCTACCAAAGGGCCATAAAGTGAGACTCTGTCTCTATTAAAAAATAAAAATAAATAAAAAATAACCGGGCGTTGTGACAGGCCCCTGTAGTCCCAACTACTTGGGAGGCAGAGGCAGGAGAATCGCTTAAGCCCAGGAGTTGGAGGTCGCTGTGAACTGTGATGCCACGGTACTCTACCCAGGGTGACAGCTTGAGGCTCTGTGTAAAAAAAAAAAAAAAAAAAAAGGGTGGTGCCTGTGGCTCCTTGGATAGGGCTCTGACAACCATATACCGAGGGTGACGGGTTCGAACCCAGGCCCCACAAAACTGCAACAACAAAAAAAAATGGCCAGGCGTTTTCGGGCACCTGTGGTCCTAGCTAATTCGGGAGGCTGAGGCAAGACAATTGCCTAGGGCCAGGAGCTGGAGGTTGCTGTGAGCTGTGATGGCACAGCACTCCATTGTGGGCGACAAAATGAGACTCTGTCTCTAAAAAAAAAAAAAAACTGTGAATTGGAGGATTAGGGAAGACTGATCTTTGAAAGAAGAGTAGGGGTTAAGAAAGAGGGGATGAGGAGAGAGCGCATTCAAGGAGATAACCATGTCAGCTGATGGTAAAGTATAAAGCCATAAGTAGGGGAAGGAAATGGAAGAAACATACTGAGAATTTGCTTTTAATCCTAAGAGTTCAGGAAGCCACAGAGAGGATTCAAGCAGGGAAAGTGATTAGGTTTACATCTTAGAAAGATCACTTTTGCTGGCTCAGCGCCTGTGGCTCAAGCCGCTAAGGTGCCAGCCAGATACACCTGAGCTGGTGGGTTCAAATCCAGCCCTGCCTGCCAAACAATAACGATGGCTGCAACCAAAAAATAGCCAGGTGTTGTGGCAGGTACCTGTAGCCCCAGCTACTTGGGAGTCAGTGGCAGGGGAATCGCTTGAGCCCAGGAGTTGGAGGTTGCTATGAGCTGTGATGCTATGGCACTCTACCCAGGGCGACAGCTTGAGGCTCTGTCTCACAAAAAAAAAAAAAAAAAATTCACTCTTGCTGCTATTTGGAGGACTGCATCAGTTTAAAGTAGCAACCTGTGCGGGACCCCTTTGTAACGATGAAAATACATCCTGCATGTCAGATATTTACATTACGATTCATAACACTAGCAAAATTACAGTTATGAAGTAGCAATGAAAATAATTTTATGATTGGGGGTCACCACAACATGAGGAAATGTATTAAAGGGTAGCGGCATTAGGAGGAATTAGGAAGGCTGAAAACCACGGAGTTAAAGGCTGGCTAGTTAAAAGGCTGTTAAAGTTTAGGTGAGAGTGGGATTACAGAAGAGGGAGAAAATTGGTTATAAAGTTCTTTTTCTTTTCTTTCTTTTTTTTTTTTTTTTTGAGACAAAGTCTCACTATGGTGCCCTCGGTAGGGTGCCCTGGTGTCCGCAGCTCACAGCAACCTCAAACTCTTGGGTTTAAGCAATTCTTTTGTCTCAGCCTCCCAAGTAGCTGAGACTATAGGTGCTGGCCACAACATCCAGCTACTTTTCTGTTGCACTTGTCATTCTTGCTTAGCTGGCCCCAGGCTGAGTTTGAACCCACCAGCCTTGGTGTATGTGGCTGGCGCCGTAACCACTGTGCTGCAGGTGCTGAGGTGATAAAGTTCCTTTTATTAAAAATATTTTTTTTTAAGTTCTTTTCTTTTTCTTTTTTTTTTTTGAGACAGAGCCTCAAGCTGTTGCCCTGGGTAGAGTCCTATGGCATCACAACTCACAGCAACCTCCAACTACTGGGCTTAGGCGATTCTCTTGCCTCAGCCTCCCAAGTAGCTGGGATTACAGGCACCTGCCACAACACCTGGCTATTTTTTTGTTGTTGCTGCAGTTTGGCCAGGGCTGGGTTCGAACCCACGATCCTCAGTATATGGGGCTGGCACCCTACTCATTGAGCCACAGGTGCCGCCCTATATATATTTTTAATTGGGTCGCACCTGTGGCTCAGTAAGTAGGGTGCCGGACCCATATACTGAGAGTGGTGGGTTCAAACCCAGCCCCAGCCAAATTGCAAAAAAAAAAAATAGCTGGGCATTGTGGCGGGCACCTGTAGTCCCAGCTACTTGGGAGGCTGAGGCAAGAGAATTGCCTAAGCCCAGGAGCTGGAGGTTGCTGTGAGCTGGGTGATGTCACGCACTCTACAGAAAGCGATAAAGTGGGACACTCTCTACCAAAAAAAAAAAAAAAAAAGAAAAAAAGTTTTTAATCACTGGGAGTGATGGCTCATACGTGTAATCCTAGCACTTGGGAGGCTGAGGCCAGTATATTGCCTGAGCTCACAGGTTTGAGACCAGGCTGAACCAGAGTGAAACCCCATCTCTAAAAAATAGCCTGTCATAGTGACCCATGCCAGAGCAAACTGGCCCCGAACCATTACCTGGCCTCTACCTATAGGTTGCTGGCACTGAAGTGGGTCACAGTGAATAAAGGTAAATAAATAAATAAATAAAAGCCTGGCATTGTGGTGGGGACCTGTAGTCCCAGCTACTCAGGAGGCTGAGGCAAGAGAATTGCTTGAGCCCAAAAGTTTGAGGTTGCTGTGAGGTATGACACCACAGCACTCTACTGAAGGGGACAAAGTGAGACTGTCTCAAAAAAAAAAAAAAAAAATATATATATATATATATATATATATATATATATATAAAATATATATACTCAGACACACACACACACTTTTTTTTAATTGTGGTAAAATACACCTAAAAAAGTTTATCATTTTAACAATTGTAAGTGTACAGTTCAGTGCCATTAAGTGCATTCACTTTGCTGGGCAGCCATCCATTCTCAGAAATTTTTCATTTTCCAAAATTTAAACTCTGTAACTGTTAAAACAGTAACTGCCCATTCTCCCATTTCCCCAGCCCTGGAAACCACCTTTCTACTTTCCTTCTCTATGAATTTGACCACTGTACATACCTCTCAGGAGTATAGTATTTGCACTTTTTGTTTCACTTAGCAAAGTGTAATGTGTCAGAATTTCCTTCCTTTTTCTGGTTGTTGTATGGTATATACACTTACACATTTTGTTTACCCATTCACCATCAATGAATGCTTGTGTTGCTTATACTTTTTGATGATTCTGAATAATGCTGAATGTGGTTATATAAATATCTGCTTTCAGTTCTTCTGGGTACATATACCCAGAAGAGGAATGCTGGATCAAATTGTGATTTCTATTTTTTTTTGCAGTTTTTGGCTGGGGCTGAGTCTAAACCCACCACCTCTGGCATATGGACCTGGCGTCCCATTCCTTTGAGCCACAGGCGCCGCCTGTGATTTCTATTTTTAATTTTTTTTAGGAAGCAGTAGCGTACAAGGGTACTAAGACACTTATTTTTTCTGTTGTTTTGATGTTAGCCATCCTACTGGGTATGAAGTAGTAGTTCATTGTGGTTTTGATTAGCATTTGTAAAATGATCATCTAGTAGTGATTAATAATATTGATCATCTATTCATTAGCTTATTTTGGAAATTCTTTAGCTATTTCTGCATAAATCCTTATTCTGGATATTAATCCCTTATCATATATGTGATTTTCAATTTTTTCTCTCTGTGGATTTCCTTTTTAGTCTGCTGTTAGAATCCTTGGATGCATAAACGTTTGTTAATTTTTTTTTTTGCAGTTTTTTGGTCAGGGCTGGGTTTGAACCCACCACCTCTGGCATATGGGGCTAACACCCCACTCCATTGAGCCACAGGTGCCGCCCAAGTTTATTTGTTTTTGAGGCCTCTGAGTGCCCTGTTACCATAGCTCACTGCAACTTCAAACTCCTGGGCTCAAGGAGTCCATCTGCCTCAGTCTCTCAAAGTGCTAGGATTACAGGCATGAATTACTGCACTAGGCCTGCATAAAAGTTTTTAATTTTCATGAGCTCCAAGTTTTCTTTTTTTTATTCTTTAGAGACAGAGTCTCACTTCGTTGCCTTTGGTAGGTAGAGTGCTATGATGTCACAGCTGGCAGCAACCTCTAACTCCTGGGCTTAGGCGATTCTCTTGCCTCAGTCTCCCAAGTAGCTGGGACCACAGGTGCCCACCACAATGCCTGGCTATTTTTTTGTTGCGGTTTGGCTGGGGCTGGGTTTGAACCCGCCACCTTCGGTATATAGGGCCCGTGCCCTACCCACTGAGCCACAGGCGCCACCCCTGGTCATGTTTTGTTGTTGACTACAATAAATGTTATACTAACAGTTCATGAGTCCTTACTAGGTGCCAGTCACTTTGCTAAATGTTTTTTCTTTGAGACTCACTTTGTCTCCCCTGGTAGAGTGCCATGGCATCATAGCTCACAGCAAACTCAGACTCTCAAAAAAAAGAAAAAGAAAATATATATTATATATAATCAATTATATATATTACTATATATTATATATATCATATATATTATATATTATACATATATTTTATATATATCTATATATAATTATATATAATCGCTCAAGCAATTCTCTTGCCTCAGCCTCCAGAGTAGCTGGGACTACAGGCGCCTGCCACAATGCGTGGCTATTTATAGACAGGGTTCTACTCTAGCTCAGGCTGGTCTCGAACTCCTGACCTTAGGCAATCCACCACCTCGGCCTCCCAGAGTGCTGGGATTACAGGTGTGAGCCACTGCACCCAGCCTAGGAAATCTGCATTTCTGTAAATTCTCCTGAAGATCTTGATGTATATCTAGGCTTGAGAATCATACTCTGGGTAGTTACTTCCAGTTCTGCCACTTAAAAGTTATGTGGTATGGGGCGGCGCCTGTGGCTCAGTGGGTAGGGTTCTGGCCCTATAGTAGCAAGGGTGGTGGGTTCAAACCCAGCCTGGCCCAAACTGCAACAAAAAAATAGCCCAGGGTTGAGGCCCGTGCCTACAGTCCTGGCTACTCGGGAGGCTGAGGCAAGAGAATCGCCTGGGCCCAGGAGTTGGAGGTTGCTGTGAGTTGTATGACACCACAGCACTCTACTGAGGGCGATAGAGTGAGACCCTGTATCTACAAAAAAAAAAAAAAAAGTTACATGGTATGGGGTAAATTATTATTTCTTGTAGAGACAGAGTCTCACTTGATTACCCTCGGTAGAGAGTGCTGTGGCATCACACAGCTCACAGCAACCTCCAACTCATTGGACTTAAGTGATTCTCTTGCCTCAGCCTCCCAAGTAGCTGGGACTACAGGCATCCGCCACAACGCCTGGGTATTTTTTGTTGCAGTTTGGCCAGGGTTGGGTTCGAACCTGCCACCCTTGGTATATGGGGCCGGCGCCTTACCGACTGAGCCACAGGTACCGTCCTGGGGTAAATTATTTTAAGAGATCTGTTCTTTCCCTCAGCTCTGCGCTGAAAGCAAGGGAGGGGGTACAGATAGTATTAATAATAGATGATAACACTAACATATAAGTTATTCAATTTCATCCTCCCAAGAGATGAGTATTGGCAGCGCCTATAGCTCAGTGGGTAGGGCACCGGCCACATACACCGAGGCTGGCAGGTTCAAACCTAGCCCGGTCCAACTAAAACAATGACAACTGTGACCAAAAAAAAAAAAATAGCTGGGCATTGTGGCTGGTGCCTGGTCCCAGCTACTAGGGAGACCGAGGCAAGACAATCTCTTAAGCCCAAGAGTTCGAGGTTGCTGTGACGCCACAGCTTTACCTAGGGTGACAGCTTTAGACTTTGTCTCAAAATAAATAAATAAAGAGATGAGTATTACTATTGCCACTTTACTGATAAGGAAATTGACATTTGTAGTAGTGGATTTACTTGTTTATGGTCATGACAGCTAATAGGGACAGACCCAGAATTGAACCCAGGCATAGATCAGAGAGAAGTGCTTTGCAATCAGTAACACTGACAGCTGTTATCATTATTTCCAAGTCCCTTCTGAGTGCCAGACCTTATTCTCTGTGGCCATAGTGCCTGCCACACCAGGGCAGACCTGGCTTCTGCCTTCTGGGGGTTTTCATGTAGCAGCTTTCAAACTAGAGCATATATATATATATATATATATATATATATATATATATTTTTTTTTTTTTTTTTTTTGAGACAGAGCTGTCACCCTGGGTAGAGTGCAGCTGTTTTTTGGTTGTAGTTGTCATTGTTGTTTGAGGGGCCCCAGCTGGATTTGAACCTGCCAGCTCTGGTGTATGTGGCTGGCGCTGAGCCATCAAATTAGTGTGTACTTTTTAAAATCTAGAGTCCTGAGTCCCACCCCAGAGATCTTACTAATAGGGCTCAGTTTTCAGTGGGAAGGAGGGAAAAGTTTCTGATGGTTCTGAGGCTGGGGACCATGGAGAAAGTGCCACTCAAATAGTGGGAAGGTTTCTGAGACCTTCACTGACGCCAGACTAAAGGGTACCATACCCCTTTTATCACTAATACCCCTTTTTTCAACTACTGAAAACAAGGTCCAAATTGATCTTTTTTTTTTTTTTTGGTAGAGACAGAGTCTCACTTTATCACCCCTGGTAGAGTGCCATGGCGTCACAAAGCTCACAGCAACCTCCAACTCCTGGGCTTGAGCGATTCTCTTGCCTCAGCCTCCCAAGTAGCTGGGACTATAGGCGCCAACCACAACGCCTGGCTATTTTTTTTTTTTGTTATTGCAGTTTGGCCGGGGCCAGGTTTGAACCTGCCACCCTCAGCATATGGGGCCAGCGCCCTACCAGCTGAGCCACAGGCGCTGCACCAAATTGGTCTCTATATCCAAGGACTTAAATGATCATTTTGGTGCCCTATTAGTAACAGGTAGGAAGTAGGTAATTAACATACCGAGCCCAAAGAGACAGCAGGTAACTTAATACAGGGCAGATGCATTTTAAAGTGGTTTCCTAAATAAGGCTGTTACAAGGTGAGTGTCCCTAGATTCCTAGCTTCAGAGGAGGGGCCCTAGCTAGTTTGTCCCTTTGTCAACTTTCATTGTCTTGTGTTTGCTGACTCCAGGACTCAGAAGCTCATCAATTGGGGCTCAGTGCATAAGACATTTTTCAATTCTTTGAAACAGAGTTGTCTAAGAAGCCATCTCTCCTTATGTGGTCAAACCGTCCAAATCACTTCCCTTTTTAGGGAAAATTACTGTTTTCCAAGATATGGAATGACTGTTAAACTAATTTTGAAGAGTTCTTCCGGCATGTTCTTGTTCTGCCAAACCCCAGGGTCAAGCATCCAGTTTGAGAGGGAAGTGGGGAAAATTTGGACCATGGATGAGTGGCAAAGGAGTTAGGGGTCTTTAATCTGGGAAACTTGAGTAGGGAAGACCCCCACTCCAGATACCAGCGGAGAGTGACCTGTGGGAGACTGAACATCCTTAATCCTGGGATACTGGGGAGAAATCACAAAGAAACTGATTTAGTTCACAGAAGAAACTTCTCTTGGTTAGCTCCATACCACCGTTACACAGCTGCATGTCAGATGTTACTGCCCACTAGATCAAATACATTCTGGGCTGACCTCAGAGTGACGCTGAAGCAGGAGACTTGAACTCAAATCCTAGCTCAATACTTAACAAGGTTGGACAATTAAGTTCACGAACTTGTTCTAGTAAAAATGCTACCTCATTGCTGAATATGGTCACCTTTGAAGTACTACCCATGGCCATTTGGTTACCATAGTGATATTTAGCTACTAGGTATGTGGTATGTAGAACTGTTTTCCTAGGATGAATTCATAAACTTGTCAATATGACAATAGCCCTGATGGCCATTCCAAAAAGTTCCAAAAGTGCTTTGAAGGGTAGATTAGGTGCTGGTGTCAATGCATAGCTTCCCAAGAAGTACTTCCATGGTGACTATAGTGTGGCGCCTGTGGCTCAAGGAGTAGGGTGCTGGCCCCATATATGAAGAGTGGCAGGATCAAACCCAGCCCCGGCCAAAATTGCAAAAAAAAAAAAAAAGTGATATTCAGCAATGAGGTATGTGGTTATCTTTTTCTAGGATGAGCTTGCAAACTTAATTTATCCAGCCTCGTACCCCAACTGTATGAGTTTAGGCAAGTAACTCAGTTTTATCACCTAGAGGGCAATCTCACTTTTGTATATGTACATAAAAAATTAAGAGAGAATGAACATTGATCACATAAGCCCAGACAGACCCAGCAAAACTTGATGTTTCAGACCTTGATTTTTGTAGTTTGGGCTGCAACCAGTGTACTGTCATTTCAATATGGCAGAAATGCATTTATAGGTAGTTTAAGCAAAAAGAGGAATGAATTCACTAGCTTCCATGATAGGGAAGTCTAGAGGTGGTACTGGTTTCAGACATCACTAGAACCTCCATTTCATAACTGCTTCTCTTTGTGCTGGCTTCATGCTGCAGTCATGTTCTCTGTCCTGAGAGAGTAAGAGAACAAAGTTGTCAATTGTCCCAAGGCCACTTGCTTACCACTGAGCGATCCCAAGGATTAACTATAGATCCCAGGGACGACTGATCCCACCTGGGAGGCATTATGCCCCCTGTACATTCTGATGAATGGGGCCTGGAAGGAGGCTGGAGAGAGGAAACTGGTGGAGGGTGCACAGAACTCACAGCTGGCTACTAGAGGGAGAATAAGATACAAGGCAGAATAAGAACTCAGTGACAGCTTTGTCTCTAGGCTTCCCAGAGACACAGTGGATCAATCAAGAACCCGGTTTCTGCTTAAAAAAAGAACAAAAACAACTTTATTTGACAAGACAAAAACAAGTTATTTACAGTAGTTTTTTCTCAATTCACTGGGACAACTGTGCTTCTCCAGTTATCTTTCATCCAAACCCAAGCAGTGGCTGCCCCACGCCGACACCCCATTTTAAACTGGGGGGGATGCCAACCAGAATTCAGCAGCATGGCTCCCTTACCCCTTCCACTGCTCAATGCACTGCAGGGAGGGAAAAATCCCCTCCCCACTAGCCCAGTACACTCCCAGAGTCCCTCCTACAGGTATCGGCAGCAGGCACACCAGACCTGGGCTCACGGACACGGTTGGGGTGGAAGAGGCTGGGCAAACAGCAGCTTCAACTGACCTTGAGGCTGCCATGCTCATTCTTCCCCAGCTGGGCCTCAGGAGGGTGAGGATCCCTGAACCCCCGGGGGCATACCTGAAGACACAGGAGGCCAGACAAAGGCAAAACAGAGCCCAATAAACTTGCTCACTCACAGAGAGTACAACTCCTTCTCCTTAAGTAATCAATTCCCATTCCCACAGCAACAGACAGGCCAAGCCACTCAGAAGTAGGGGAGTCTCCCTGAAGGCTTCAGGACACAAAGGACAAAATGTGTGTTGCTGCCTTCTTCCTGTTCGGACCCCTCAAGTCAACACCCAGGAACCCCTCCTGTGTCTGGCCCAGCAATTTCAGGAAACTAAAGGCTAGGGCTCCCGACCTATCTTTTGGGCCAGTAACAATGTTATTCAGAACAAAAATATTTTGGCTAATAATAATCTAGGATTAGTGTTTCTTAGGATATATAAAGATGGGACGTATTGCTGTTGACACTGTCAACAAAGAAACAGCAAAAGAAAAAACTGAGGGTGAGGGAGGAGCATAAGACCAACTGTGAAACTCAGGGTAGGCACCCTGCAACTCCAAGCTAAAGAAAAGTGAAACAAAGACACAACAAACAGGCTTTAACCCATCTCCAGCCCCACTACCTCCGAAGGCAGTTCCTGGGGCAGCTGCCAGCACTGCCCACTGCTTCTTCCTGCTGTTCTGCCGCCCTGGGGAACTGGGAGGATTCCTGACCAGTAGGTGGCTCACTTCCCCCCAAATTGGAGATGGTGGGAGTTTGTGATACTCCAGCCTCGCTAATCCCCAAGTTCCTTAGGAAATGCAAAACTCAGGCTGCAGGGCAAAAGCGGTAGAGAATAAAGGGAAAAACATTAAAGAAAAAAATATCCACTGCTTCTGTCTAGCTTACTTCCCCATCCCACCCCAAAATACAGTAAATAAACAAGAAAACCGAACACCTCTCTGGTTTTACCATCTTTCTGTCTGCTCTGCACCTGGACGGTTTAGTCAGACTCTGTTGGACTATCTTTTGGCCATGGCTTTATCCCCTTCTGTGACTGATGCAGAAGAGCCAATGCCTGTAAGGTTTTGTTTTTTCTTTTTTTCTGCCCTTTTTGGTAAACCAAACCAACAATATAACCACCATTTGGAATTTCACATACAACTGCAGAGATTTAGCTGGTCCCCAAAATAAAAGCACTCCTTCCTTCCAAAACACTCCCAAATTGCAGTGCTGGGTCATTCCTAGTTCATCAGATTCCATCATGTAATGCATTCTTATTCCCCACACCTGGGCTAACTACTGCCATTAATGCAAACCACAGCAAAAAGGGAAAAATAAACAGTTTAGCAAAAACCTAAACATTCAACTGGAGTCGGTTCTGTTATATCTGCTGGGCTCCTCTTTTCTTTTGTTCACGATTAGGAACTTGGAATGTCCACACCTGGCTTGATAGAAAGAGGCACAGCTCAGGGGCAGTTTGGGCCCAGCACAGGTCTGAGCTCGGCAGGGTTCCTGAGCCCAGCCCTGGAAACTAGGCTGGAACAAAGGCATCCCAGGAATCCTCTGGAGAAGCAGCAGCAGCAGCACCATGCCTGTCGCCAATCTCTTGGCATCACCACTGAGGGGAGGCCTGGAGAAATGGCAGAGTTAGCAGAGGAGAGGTCCCCTGTCACTGTACAGTGATGCCAATTGGCGTCTTCCCGCTGAAGACCTCTGGACAGAGATGATCCTGATGTTTGGCAGTGATCCATAGAAAACCCTCTGTATGGAAGGGAACCAAAACGGAAACCCAGGACAGCTGGCTCAAGCCTTGAGCACCCCTGCTGGCAGATGCCTACTTGGGGTTTTCAGAGACTAAAGGGATAGGAGTGTGCAGTAATGGGAGCGATGGGTCCTGCTGCTTCTGAAGCTCCATCTCAGCAGCCCTCTGTAGCGCCACCTCCACCAGCAGCTGGAAGCTGCTGAAGTCCTCTTTGTCCTGCTCTGGAGGTGTGGGCGGAGGCGTGTTGAACAGTCCACCTGTGGGGCTTCCAGCCTCAGCCCTGGTCAGCAGGGTGAGGGTGCTACCAGGGGTCACCAGAGGCTTGGGGGGCTCCAGCTCTCCCTGTGGGAAGGGGGCTGCTGGCTTTTCCCCCTGGCCTGAGTGGAGTGGCATGGAGCACACAGACAGAGACAGCACATTGGTGGGGGCTGGTACAGACACAGCCAGCATTGAGGGGCTGCTGCCACGGGGGAGGGCCACATCTGAGGCTTTACCCCCACGGCGGGAAATGGTGAACTGATTAGGGTCTTTGCCGTCCTTCCGAAGCATGTCTGGCAGAAGCCGCCGCCGGGCATTGATAAACCAGTTACATATCTGGAATGAATATAATAGACTGTGATCAGTGCACTCAATAGAAAACTACATCCCAGGACCTGGGATATTACAGGAACAAACAACACAAACCCAACCCCAACCCTCAAAAATGGTCACAGCAGGAAGAGAAAGCTAAATTAGATTAAGTGCCTGGTTCTTTGTTGTAAGGGCACTGGGGAGCTGTAGGAGGATCTGAAACAAAGGAGTATCATGTTATTTTTTGGGAGGGAGACAGAGTCCCACTTGGTTGCCCTTGTTGGAGTGCCGTGGCATCACAGCTCATAGCAACCTCAAACTCTTGGGGCTTAAGCAATTCTCTTGCCTCAGCCTCCCAAGTAGCTGGAACTACAGGCGCCCGCCATAACGCCCGGCTATTTTTTGGTTGTCATTGTTGTTTGGTAGACCCGGGCCGGATTCAAACTCACCAGCTCCAGTGTATGTGGGCCGGCACTCCAGCTGCTGAGCTACAGGCGCTGAGCCCTTGCTCTTTTTTTTTTTTTTTTAAATAGCTTCATGTCTTTTGGACACCACATTCCTTTTGTCTGGAACATACCCTATCCCACCTGGGGAATGGCTACTCCTTTAAGTAAGATATTAGAGATAGGGCCAGAGCAGAGGAAATGGATTCAAAACACATCTCTGTTCTCCCAGGCCAGTGGGAGAAAAACAAATGATACCACGAGGGTAGATCACAGTGTTCAAGAGTATGAATACAGCCTCTACCCACCCGAGGGCAGCAGACATCGCATCCTGGCATCATTCCTGACCCTATATAGCAGTGCTTTTCAACCTTTTTTATCTCAGGGTGCACTTGACCCTATAGTTAAACTTCTGCAGTACACTTAAATTATATTGATTTAAAAAAAGTAAAAAAACAATATACTTACTGCTTTGAACTTCCTTCCAAAATAATTTAATTAATGATCTTTAAAATTTTTCACAGCACACCGGTTGAAAATCATTGCTCTAAAAGATCAACCACATGTACACTCTTTCCCCTTGTCACTCTAAAGGCCTGGGGATCCTACATTAGCTTATCTGACCATTATTTAAAAAAACAGGTAAGGATTAGAGTAGAAAACACTTGCTTAACTGCATGATTGTAAGCTCATAAATACAAACCTGTTTTAAAACACAGTTCTTTCATTACACACAAAATCTCCATCTACTTTTTTTGTTTCAGTAGAATGCTATGGCATCATTTAGTAGAGATGGGGTCTTGCTCTAGCTCAAGCTCAAGGAATCCACCTACGTTGGCCTCCTAGAGTGCTAAGATTATAGGTGTGAACCACTGTGCCCGGCCCCCCATCAGCTTTTCTAAACCCTCCTCCTTCCTGCCCTTCCACTAAAGGGGACACCACAGGGGAAAAGCTGCCTAATCACTTTCTTGCCACCTCAGGAGTAAGGGGAAAGAAAAAACATTAGAAACTGTGTGTGTGATGGGAGAGGCAGGGAGGTACTCACACATCTGGGCATCTTTCTGGGATCCTTGACTGCAAACAGTGTGCCAAGAGCTGCCACTTACTAAGCACTCTACATCTACACAATTTTCTTCTAATAATTACATCAGCCCTATGAATTTGATTAACTCCCACTTTCCCAGTGAAAACACTTAAAGCTCAGACTGGTAAAGGCAGCCAGGACTCTACCTCTACCAGGGATCCCCCCAGGCCTGGGCCTTTGCCTTGGGAGGAGTAGCAGTCACCCCTCTGCGTCATTCTGAGGCTGTCACAGGGCAGGGCCTGGCTTATTGTAGTCACGACAACAGTCAAGTTAGACCCTTCCGTCTTTCTGTGCCTCTCCTTTTCAAGGCTTCTTGCCCATTCAAACATCTGAACGCTTGCTATGTGCTAGGCCTGGTTCTTGGTGCTGGGGATGCACTCTGCCCCGCAGAGCCTTACAGTCCATCTAGATGTGGAGACAGGCAAGAAACAAATAGGTAACTAAGCACCAGTGAAGTGCCAGAAGGAAACAGACAGGAATAATGGGGTAGTGTACAAACATAAGAGAAGCTACTGTAGATGGGGTCTGGAAGGCTGAGACCTAAAGGAAGACCCAATGATATAGAAAGATAAGGAAAGAATGTTCTGGAGACAGAAAACATCAAAGGCCAAAGTGCTGAGGCAGGAAAAGGTTTGGTTTAAGGGACTGACAGAAGGGGTGAATGGTAGGTGATGAACTCTGAACTCAAAAATGAGCAGGGCTGATCTCTCACCAGAGGTCCCAAAAGTGACTTGATTGAAATTTAACATTTTAGATCAGCGTTTTTCTTGTTATTTTTTTTCCTTGAGACAGAGTCTCACTTTGTCACTCCTGGAAGAACGCCATGGTGTTATAGCTCACAGCAACCTCAGACTCCTGGGCTCAAGCGATTTGCTTGCCTCAGCTTCCCCAGTAGCTGGGATTATAGATGCCCCACCACAAAGCCCAGCTATTTTTAGAGGTGGGGTCTCTCTCTAGCTCAGGCTGGTCTTAGAACTCATGAGCTCAGCCAATCTGCCCCATTCAGCCTCCCAGAGTGCTAGGATTACAGATGTGAACCACTGTACCCGCCACACCCATCTCACCCCACTTTTTGAGACAGTCTCACTCTGCTGCCCTGGGGTTGAGTGCCATGGTGTCATCCTAGCTCACAGCAACTTCAAACTCTTGGGCTCAAGTGATCCTCATGCCTCAGCTTCCCGAGTAGCTGGGACTACAGGCACCTGCCACAACACTAGGCTCATTTTTCTATTTTAGTAGAGATGGGGTCTCGCTCATGCTTAGGCTGGCTTTGAAATCCTGAGCTCAAGCAATTCACCCCCATCAGCCTCTCAGAGTGCTAGGATTATAGGCGTGAGCAACTACCAAACCTAGCTTACAGGTCAGTGTTTTTTCAACCTATTTTATCTAATGGCATACTTGAACCTACAGTTAAACTTCTACCACACACTTAAATTACGTTGATAAAAAAAAAAAAAAAAAAAAAAAGTTAAAAATGATCTTTAAAATGCTCACAGCACACCAAGATCCTCTTGTGGCACAACAGTGTGCCACTGTACACTGGTTGAAAAACCACTGCTCTAGGTCCTTCTTCTGATCCAGTCATGTCTCCTCTTAGTTCTTCTTCAACAGGTACTTGAGGGACCTGTACTTACGTACCAGTATGTGGGCGCTGTAAGGGTCACAATAATGCCCAGCATGCCTCAGTGTCTACTGATAGATCAAAGGCTCAGGACTCTTGTGTCAGTATCTGTCCCTGGCTATCACCAGACCTCTTTCTTGGTTGTATCTGAGCAAGCCCTTGGTATCATTTTTTTTTTTTTCTGAGACAGAGTCTTACTTTGTCACCCTTGGTAGAGTACTCTTGGTGTCATAGCTCATAGTGACCTCAAACTCTTGGGCTCAAGTGATCCTCTTGTCTCAGACTCTTAGAGGGGTAGGATTACAGGCATGAGCCACTGTGCTGGGGTTACCCTTAGGTACCATCTTCCCATAGCTGTCTGCCTCTACCCAAAGGGACAGCTACTAATGACATGAGCTGGTGCTTGGAGTTGGCATGGGTCTTTGCCTAGGTGACCCAAAGACAGTATCAAGCCCCTGACCCTGTCAGTCTAGAAGGCTTCTGTGGCCCTTTACTCCCTCTCCATACTAGCTAGAAAGTGCCCTGCCTACTGGGGTTCTCATCTGTTTCTCTTCACCTCTGGGGTGCTCCACTGTAGCCAAGTACACATACAACAGCAGGCGTAAGTAGACCAGGCTAAGACAAATCCTAACTAGAGTTGTAGGGGGACCCCAAAGAGAGGTGCAGGCTGAAGAGCTGGGTAGAATATATATAGGGAACAAACTTATTAAAGCATTTTTTTTTTTTTTTAAGAGACAGAGTCTCACTTTGTCACCCTTGGTAAAGTACCGTGGCGTCACAGCTCACAACAATCTCCAGCTCTTGGGCTTAGGTGCTTCTCTTGCCTCAGCCTCCCTAGTAGCTGGGACTACAAGCACCTGCCACAACGCCTGTCTTTTTTTTGTTGCTGTTTGGCTGGGGCCAGGTTCAAACCCACCACCCTTGGGATATGGGGCCGGCACCCTATTCATTGAGCCACAGGTGCTGCCCTTAAAGCACTTCTGATACCAGAACCATGCCAGCCATCTCACCTGCATTATGCTTAATCTGCATATAAACTGGAAGGCAGAAAGCAATGTCCCCTAAGTACGAAAAAGAGCAGTGGAGCTCAAGGAGATTGAAGAACTTGCCCAAAGTCACATAACCACTGAGTACAGAGCTGGGATTCAAATCTAGGTCTCCTAGCTTTACAATCTCCACTGCTTTGCTGTCTCTTCCCAGAGAAGCAGAAGGGACAGCTGAACCACCATCACCCTAACAGCAAATACGTGACAAAACTATCAGGTGCTAGACATTGCACGTCTAATTACTCATTTGACCTCAATAGCCCACGACACAGGTTCTATAATCATCTCCACTGAAGAAACAAAGGCCTGGGGCGGCTCCTGTGGCTCAAAGGAGTAGGGCACTGGCCCCATATGCCAGAGGTGGCGGGTTCAAACCCAACCCCGGCCAAAACTGAAAAAAAAAAAAAAAAAGAGGTCTGATCAAAGAGGTCCACATAGGCTGGGATCTGATACATAGCCTGGTTCTGGGCCTTGCTCCTGGCTTAGATATGGTACCTTCCATCCTCTCTTCCCCTTCTGTAGCTGCCACCTTGGCACCCTGAGCTACAGGAGTGAGCTGAACCTCCCACCTCACCCCTGGATGTGGGGGAAATGGTCAGGTCACAGCGACCTAGGTCAAGGCAAGTGGGGATGAGTGTTGTTGAGAAGAGTCTCAGAGAAGGGACCTGGGTATACACCAGCAGCTGTGTGGGTACCTCGCTCCAGCTGAACCTCCCATTTTGGCTGATTTAGAGAACAGACCCCGACCTCCCCCCCCCCCCCCCACACACACACATACACACTCCACTGCAACTTGCCCTGGCCCACAGAAGATTTGGCAGCCCAGCATCTGTCTGTTTTGTCTTCTCAGCTGTAGATTTGCACAGCTGAGGGGGCTGTGCAAGGGCTGGATAACAGGATTTCTGCAGCCCCTTCCACCTGCCTTGCCCAAGCCTAAGTCAGGAAAAGAGCCTATGACTTGGCCCCACTCAAGGACCCGGGCGTGGGGGGTGGGGGTGAGGTGGAGGGAAGAATACCAAGGCAAATGCTGTGATTTATATGGCAGAACACAGGCTTGGGCCGGAAGCCATCTCTCCATGGAACAGGCTCTATCTGACAGGCTGCTGCCCTGTCATTTTTTTTTTTTTTCATCAGAGATGAAGGACAGAGGAATCACTGTGGCAAACAGGGGTGGGAAGGGCACCAGAAAGCTGATGAAGGCCATGAGGCTGGAAGCAGGGTCGCTGATGAAGGCAGACACGAGTACCCTCATTTTCATTTCTTTTCAGTGGTGAGAAATGGGAGAAAGTGGAGAAGGAAGTAAAGGCAGAGAGGAGCCTTGCCCAAACATCATGGCACCACCACCTGTGCTGTGACCAGCAGCGTACTCAGGTGCTTGCAAAGGCAGCTTCATGTATCAGAATCACTTTTTTTTTTTCGTGGCGACAGAGCCCCGTTCTGTCACCCAGGCTAGAGTGCAATGGTGTCATCATAGCTCAGAGAACCTCAAACTCCTGTCTCAAGTGACCTTCCTAACTCAGCTGTCCAAGTAGCTGGGACTACAGGTACCCGCCACTATGTCTGGTTAATTTTTCCTAGTTTTAGTAGAGACGGGGTTTCTTGCTCAAGCTGGTCTTGAATTCCTGACCACTGTGCCCGACCTAGATTTTTAAAAAATGTCAAATAGCTATTTCTCATCTGCTCTATAGACTGGGTGGGAGTAAGAGGCAGAGTCAGGAATGTGTGTTTTAAACAAGCTATCCAGAATCTGGGTGCCCAATCTTAGGAACCTAGGGTTTAGGCCACTGGTTTGACTTGTTCTTGTAGGCAGAACACTTTACTTAAAGCAAAAAAAAACTTAGAAGGGCCAGGCACGGTGGCTCACGGCTATAACCCTAGCACTCTGGTTAGCCAAGGTGGGTGGACTGCCTGAGCTCACAGGTTCAAGACCAGCCTGTGCCAAAGAGAGACCTCATTTCTAAAAATAGCCAGGTGTTGGGCAGTGCCTGTAGTCCCAGCTACTTGGATGAGGCAAGAGAATGGCTTAAGCCCAGGAGTTTGAGGTTGCTGTGAGCTGTGACACTACCGCACTCTGTCTCAAAATAAAAAAAGCTTACACAGAAGCTCAAGAAATATATACACAGACAAAAGGCCTTGAGATGGGGAGACAGAGACTGTGTGGGAGGAAATTGGAAGGCTGCTAGCTTTAGAGCCAAGAAGAGGAGAATGAGTGGCCCTGGACATAGAGATAATCACTGGCTGCCACGGGGGCAGGCCAGCCACTCCTCCTCTCACATAGCAGGCTCTTTTCTCTGCTTACCAAGGGACAGCTGCCCTGTCAAGGTGTGGGATTCTTTAGGTATGAGCTTCTGAGAAAGGCTTCCCAAAGCAGGAGGCATTTGAAAGGAGATCTGACAGTAATGAAGGAATGGGAGATGCCTTTCATCTACCACTATGCTTCCGCCACAGAGCACTGGATCTCGCATACACTGTGTTCCCAGCCAATGTGAGAGTGAAGGAATGGGGCTCAGAACTACAGATCTAGTCCAACTAATGAACTGGGCTTAGAGGGTGTCACAGGGACCTGTGAAAATCCATCACAAAAGATTCTTCTCGCCTAGCCCCAGGCAAGTACCAGCAAACCAGTTAGCTAAATGACTCATTGACTTGCTAATGAGATCACTCCTGGGCGGGTTAAAGAGGACAATCAAAAGAGATGCCCCCAGGGAGAGAGAAAACAAGCCCGGCAAAAGCTGATCCTTGTTGAAGCCAGGTGATTGGTACCGAGTGTCCACTGTAATATTCTCTTACTTTTGTGGATATTTAAAAATGTCCTTAGTAAAAAATGAAATATAGGAAGCTGGGTGCCATGGCTCATACCCGCAATCCTAGCACTCTTGGAGAATAAGATGGCAGGATTGATTGCAGCCAGGAATTTGAGCCCAGCCTGACCAAGAGTGAGACCATGGCTTTATGAAAAATAGAAAAATTAGTCAGGCATGGTGGCACACACCCGTACTTCTAATTACTCTAGGAGGTTGAAGCAGGAGGACTGGTTAAGCCCATGAGTTTGAGGTTGCAGGGAGCTATCTATGATGACACCAATGTACTTTAGGCCAGGAGACAGAGCCAGACCCTGTCTCAAAAATAAAATGAAATTTAAAAAGATATGCCTCCAGAGACTTAAGATAGTTTTTTCCTGATTTAGGAGTCACTACATTTCCTAACTCCTGAGGATCTGAGGGTTGACACTTTATAGTCATATTCAATAATTATTTACAGAGCTACGCTGGGGCTATAGCAATAAACCTAACTAACTCACTGCTTTCCACACTTATAGAAAATGTTGAGGTCTAAAATGCAATTACAAGGCAGGACGCTCACTGGCTCATGGGAGGCCAAGGTGAGTTGATTGCCTGAGCTCAGGAGTTTGAGATGGGCCTGAGCTAGAGCAAGACCCGTCTCTAAAAAATAGCTGGGCACTGTGGTGGCGCCTGTAGTCCCAGTTACTTGGGAGGCTGAGGCAAAAGGATCACTTGTGCCTTAGAGTTTGAGGATGCCCTGAGCTATGATGCCACAGCACTCTGCTGAGGATAACGAAGTGAGACTCTGACTCAATAAATAAATAAATACATAAATAAACAAACAAAATACAATTACAGTCAAGGGACCCAATGTTCTGACCCAGTCCAGGAACGTGGGAGTATGTCCTCTAGGGATCAGGAGTCTTCCCTGCCAGGTAGAAGTCTTGGGGCAGTGGTTGACGTAGCACAAACATGAGGGACCAGGACTGAGGCCCAAAGTGCAGACACGGGAAGGTGATGTTGTCATTAGGCTGACAAGAGCCATTTAAGGTATTTAAGTAGGGGATGGATAAATGATCAGACAATAATGGCTTGGACCAGGTGGGACAAAAGCCAAATCCCAGAAATACATATGTATAGGAAGTAGTCATTTACTGGGGAAAGGGCCAGCGTGGGGTTGTCAGAGGTGTGCAGTTGACGCTGATGTGGGATTCATGGTATAGATTCCACCAGTGAATCCCAGATAGTCACAACACTTTTAACTTTCAGCAAGACTCTAAGGCAGTGTGCTCACCACTGGAACTCCTCCCTTCAGGGCATGCCCTGAGGCAGCCAGACCTTCCTTGAAAGTCCCCACAGGCCTAAGGTGTTCCAGATTTACTCAGCTTCCAGGGAGTCCTGTCATACTATACACTACAGCTCCAGTCAGCAAAATAGCATCTGCCATTTTAAATGATACAGTTAGATGGAATTGTTTTTACATTCACATACTTTGGAAAACTGTTTTTCTAGTTGTGTATAAGAGCAAAAGCAAAACAAACAAAAAAGATTTTACCTAGGTTTTTTTTTTTTTTTTTAAGAGACAGAGTCTCACTTTGTTGCCCTTGGTTCAGTGCCATGGCATTACAGCTCATAGCAACCTCCAGCTCTTGGGCTTAGGCGATTCTCCAGCCTTAGACTCCCAAGTATGTGCGACCACAGGTGCCTGCCACAACACCCAGTTATTATTTGTTGCAGTTTGGCCAGGGCCAGGTTTGAACCTGCCACCCTTGGTATATGGGGCTGGCACGGTACTCACTGGGCCACAAGTGCTGCCCATACCTAGTTTTTTTTTTAGACAGTCTCACTTTGTTGCCCTTGTAGAGTACTATGGCATCACAGCTCACAGCAACCTCCAACTTCTGGGCTTAGGCGATTCTCTTGCCTCAGCCTCCCAAATAGCTGGGACTACAAGCACCTGCCACAATACCCGGCTACTTTTTTGTTGTTGTTGTTGCAGTCTGGCCAGGGCTGGGTTCGAACCTGCCACCCTTGGTATATGGGGCTGGCGCCCTACCCACTGAGCCACAGGCGCCACCCTCACAGTTTACTCAGTTTTATGTTTGCACAAAGTGATGTTTATAATAAAAATGACTCCAGTTAGTATTTGAAGGGGAGGCAAGTCTACAAAAAATGTTTTCCTTCTTTTCTTTTTGAGAGGGTCTCACTCTGTCACCCGGCCTGGAGTGCAGTGGCCTCATAGCTCAGAGAAACCTCAAACTCCTAGGCCCAAATGATCCTCTTGCCTCAGCCTCCAGAGTAGCTGGGACTATAAGTGTGTGCCACCACACCTGGTTGGTTTTTCTATTTTTTGTAGAGACGGGATCTCAGTCTTGCTCAGGTTGGTCTCAAACTCCTGGCCTCCAGCAATCCTTCTGCCTGCGTCTCCCAAAGTGCTAGGATTGATCATAGGCACAAGCCACTGTGCCATTGCAAAAAAAAAAAAAAAATTTTAAAAGAGAGTTGGCAAATAAATTAATAAATAAATGGAGTTGATATTGGGCCAGGCACTGTGGTGCACACCTGTAATTGTAGCACTCTGGGAGGCTGACACGGGAGGACTGTTGAGTTCAGGAGTTCCAGACCAGCCTCTCAGCGAGAGTGAGACCCTGCCTCTACTAAAAGTAGAAAACTGAGCAAGGCGTTGTAGTAGGTGCCTGTAGTTTGAGCTCTCAGGAAGCTGAGGCACAAGGATAGCTTGAGGCCAAGAGTTTGAAATTGTTGTGAGCTATCATGACGCCACAGCACTCTCCCCAGTATGACACACTCTAGCTCAGTGTTTTTCAACCTTTTTTAAAATCACGGTACATTTAATCTTCTGCGGTACACTTAAATCATGTTGATAAAAACAGCCAGGTGTTGTGGTGAGCGCCTGTAGTCCCAGCTACTTGGAAGGCAGAGGCAGGAAAATCGCTTGGGCCCAGGAGTTGGAGGTTGCTGTGAGCTGTGATTCCATAGCACTCTACCCAGGGTGACAGCTTGAGGCTGTCTCAAAAAAAAAAAAAAAAAGGAGAAAAAAAATACCTACTGGGCTTTCAATAATAAAATTATTATTATTTTTTTTTTGAGACAAGAATCTTAAGCTGTTGCCCTGGGTAGAGTGCCGTAGTGTCACAACACACAGCAACCTCCAACTCTTGCGCTTAAGTGATTCTCTTACCTCAGCCTCCCAAGTAGCTAGGATTATAGGTTCCCACCATGACGACCGGCTATTTTTTGGTTGTAGTTGTCATTGTCATTTGGCAAGCCTGGGCTGGATTCGAACCTGCCAGCACCTTCAGTGTAAGCGGCTGGCACCTTAACTGCTTGAGCTACAGGCACTGAGCCATTCAAAAATAATATAATTAATGATTTAAAAATAATTTTGAGGCTCGGTGCCTGTAGTACAGTGGTTACGGTGCCAGACACATACACCAGGGGTAGCAGGTTTGAACCCGGCTAAACAACTGCAACAAAAAAATAACCGGGCATTGTAATGGGCACCTGTACCTTGGGCAATGGGTTCCAGCTACTTGGGAGGCTGAGGCAAGAGAATCGCTTAAGCCCCAGAGTTGGAGGTTGCTGTGAGCTGTGATGCCATAGCATTCTATCAAGGGCGACATAGTGAGATTCTGCCCCCCCCAATAGAAATAAATAAAATAAATAAATAATAATAACTTTGAGGTACACGTAAAATCCTCTCATAGCACAAAGGTTGAAAATCACTGGCCTAGAGGCTCAAGGGTTCCAGAGCAAAGGAAGGGAAGAACTGAGATGATACTGATGAGCTTGGCTCTATTCTGAGGACTTGACATCATCAGATTTTTGCTTCTGTGTTTAAAAGAAAGGATTAAAACAATGCTAGAGGAAGTGAGACTGGCTGAGAGGCTGTCTAGGTAATCCTGGCTCTCAGGCTCGAGGCTTTTTGCCTGTATAGCTCTATGTCCTCTAAGTTTAAGGGCAGCTCTTCTAGGAGGCTATACTGTTTTGAGGCTTCAGGCCCTCCCCTGGGCCTCTGCTGCCTTCTATTCCAAGTTGATCACTTATACAAACATCAGTGGTCAAGTTGGCCCTGCTACCCTCATGCCAGACTAGACACTCCTTGAAGGTAAGACTCTCTGGGAACCCAAGTCTGCCCAGCATGGAACAGGGCCCAGTGGGCTGCTCAGTCCAAGACCACATGACCTAGGAGGAGAGGTGAGGTTGAGAACAGGAGTAGAAGCACCCACTCGTCTGGCTAACTCCTCAGTCACCCTTAGGTTCTTCTGCTCAGTCCCTCCCCCTACATGCTGTGAAAATCACCTCTCCTTTTACAGATGAGGAAATAATGGAGCTCAAATAAGACAATGACCTGGCCAAGGTCCAGGTTTCTACTTGTGGAAAAGATGAAATCTGAGTCAGGATCTATAAATCCAGACCCTTTTTCATAGAGAGCCTCCAATTAACCACTGCCCACCAAGTAGCTACTCTAGTGACAAGGGTTCCACGGGCTAAAGTACTTACCATGTCTCTTCATGGAGGAAGGACAGGACTAGCAGGAAGGAGAAGAGGGAGACAACTGTATGGAGGATTAACTGGGGGTGAGTGGGGGAGGGTGAGCCTCTGGGCTAGGCTGAAGGCCTACTATGTATCCCTCAGGGAGGCGAGAGCCAAACTGGAGGCAATTGGTGCTGGTCCCAGGTATCCTGCCTCAGCACAGCAGAACCAAGACACCAGCAGGTCAGCAACAGGGACAATTCAAAGGGGACACCACTTTGCACTGTCTTTTGAGGATGCTCATGCACAAGGTTTACGAAGCATTTTCATACCCAATTTTAAGTCTATTCTTCACAAGAGTTCTGTCAGGGGGAAGGAGTCTGACCCCTCACTTTACAAATGGGGAAATCAAGGCATGTGGCAGAATTGTGTTTTGAACTCAGAATCTCTGATTTCTGCCCTTTCTTTGGCTGTGATTTCAACTTATCTCTCTCTCTCTTTTAAAATATGAGACAGAGTCCCAGTCACCCTTGTTTGGAGTGCCCTGGCATTATAGTTCACAGCAACCTCAAATTCCTGGGTTCAAGAGAATTCTCCTGCCTCAGCCTCCCAAATAGGTGGGACTCCAGGTGTGCATCACAATGCCGGGCTAATTTTTCTTACTTTTAGTAGAGATAGAATTTTGCTCTCACTCAGGCTGGTCTTGGAACTCCTCAGCTCAAGCAGTGCTCCTGCTTTAGCCTCCTAGAGTGCTAGGATTACAGGTGTGAGCCGCTGTGCCTGGCCCCAATTTATCTCTTAAACACAATGCAGATCACCATCTACTCCCCTACAACGAAGTCCCTGTGCAAACACTGCTCTTGGGCTGGGGGCCGGATCTTAAAATCTCAGACACTCAATATCCTCCGACAGCCTTCAAATGCCTCTAATGATGACACTAAAATTAGTAACAAATAGTTCCCTGCTTCTGCAGAACTCTCCACAGTCTGAAATCCTGCAGCAATGACCTCAATTCATCATGTTCCCTTGAGGCAGGGAGAGGAGTGTTCTCACTTGACCCAAGAAGAAACTGAGCCCCAAGAGACGGAAGTGACTTGCCCAAAGCCACAGTGAACCAGTGACAAGTCTGCAACAAGACCAGAACCCAGGTTTCCCACTACTCCCTCACCTCGATTCCCTTTCTTACCTGCAACACTGACAGGTTGGTCTGTCCAGAAAGGCTCAGCTTCTCCTGCTCTGAGGGGTAGGCGTTATAGCGGTGCAAGTACAGCCAGTCCCGGAGGATCTTCACGGACTCCTTGGGCAGGTTCCCTCTGCGCTTCCTCTTGCCTGCCAGAGACAGGAGGCCTTCGTCTTCGCCTAGATCACTGTCTGACATGGTGTCTAGCTGCTAGGCTGGACCTTGGGCAAGCCTGGGACAAGTAAAGCAGGGGAAGGGAACATCATTGCCTTGTACTGCTTCTCACCTTTTTCCTTGTCTCCAAACACACTCAGCATTACTACAGCCTAAGACACCAGAATCCAGGGAGTTGTGATTTAAAGTCTCAAGCCATACCAGAACCTGAGAGAGCTAGACAGGATGAGTCTAAAAGTGCCCCACTGAATGGAGCTGGAAGGTGACACTGAAACGACTCATTCATAAGCAGGAAAGGATTAGAATAATTACAGCTACCATTGAGGTCTACTAATTTCTGTGCTCTGCACTGAGCACTTTATGCTATCTCACTTAATCCTCACAGGCCCCTTGTACGGAGAAACTGCTATCATAATTTTCTTTCCTTTCTTTCTTTCTTTTTTTTTTTTTTGAGACAGAGTCTCACTATGTTGCCTTTGGTAGAGTGCTGTGGCATGACAGTTCACAGCAACCTCAAACTCTTGGGCTTATGTGATTCTCTTGCCTCAGCCTCCCAAGTAGCAGGGACTATAGGTGCCCACCGCAACACCCGGATATTTTTTGGTAGTTGTTGTTTAGCTGGTCTGGGCCATGGTTGAATCCGCCAGCCTTGGTCTATGTGGCTGGCACCCTACCCACTGAGCTACAGGCCTGCCTCATCATCATTTTCTATGAAACAGAGAGATATCAAGAAAGCCTTTCAAGATACATTAAACACAGAGTATCATACAACCCAGTGATTTCACTCATATAGAGTATCTACCCAAGAGAAACTTGTGTCCACGCAAAACCTCGTACGCAAATGTTCACAGCGTTATTTGTAATAGCCAAATAGTACAAACAACCCAGTGTCCATCAATAAATGAATGGACAGGGCTAGACGCAGTGGCTCATGCCTGTAATCCTAGCACTTTGGGAGGCAGAGGTGGGTGGATTGCCTGAGCTCACAGGTTTGAGACCAGCCTGAGCCAAAGCAAAACCTTGTCTCTAAAAATAGCCGGGCATTGTGGTGGGTGCTGTAGTCCCAGTTTCTTGGGAGCCTGAGGCAAGAGAATTGCTTAAGCCCAGGAGTTTGAGGTTGCTGTGAGCTGTGATGCCACAGCACTTTACTGAGGGCGACAAAGTGAGACTCTGTCTCAAAAAACAAACAACAACAAATGAATGGCTTATCTCTACAATGGAGTATTACTCGGCCACAAAAAGGAGTAAAGTCCTGACGAGTGCTACATGATGGACCCCAAGAGCATTATGCTAAGTAAAAGAAGACAGTCACGAAAGTGCACATATTTTATGATTCTATTTATCCTGAAATGTCCAGAATAGGCAAGTGTATAGAGACAGAAGAAGGTAGACAGGCACTTACTTAGGGCCCAGGAGATGGAATAGTGAAAAAAGTGTGTGTGGTTTCTTTTGGGGGAAAATTGTCCTAAAGTTCAATATAGTTGTACATACAGTATACCTCTGTAAGTCGACTACCCAAGAGACTGTAATAAACTGGTTAACATAAGGAACCAAGCCTACTGTAATAACACGTGGTTATGTGTCTCATCTACAAAAATTAGGTCAAAGGTGGTCAACTATGGCAGTTATACTGTACACTAAAAACTGCTGATGTGTGTATTTCAAATGCATAAATTATATGCCATGTGGACTGCTGGTATATCTCAATAAAGCTGTTACCTGAAAAAAGAAATCCAACTCCAGCACATGATACAAAAGTAGGATTTGGGCTCTTTGCTTCCTCCCAGATGCCTTGGGGGATCTATGTCTTCTTGTCTCCCAGGTCTCCCAAGGCCCAGTGATAAGTCTGAAAACTGTATGGGACACCACAGTCCTATATAATAAAAAATTTATGGAGTACCTACTATGTACCTTGCAGAGAATGGTGAGTCATCCCTACTGGTTCTTTCTTGGATGTTCCCTTTTTTGAGTCCTACACTCAATCCCTCAGGAATAAACAAGAAGACCAAGCTTTGGACCCTGCCCTACCCTCCACTTACTTGGCTGTGCGACCATGATCAAGTGTCCTCCCCTCTCTGGGCTTGAGTCCCCACTTCACAGTCAAATGAAGGTTTTTCTGAAGATAACCCAACCCAGCTGTTCATCTCAGGACAAAGTTCTTGTTCACACAAGCAAAACAGATTTACATTTTAAAAGCAAAAGTTCTAGGTAAAGCCAATGCCAGAATCTTAAGGCCCCTCCCTTCTCAGCCTTTTAACAGCTTGCCAGCAGGCGGCCAGCAGACTCTGGCATCTCCCAGGTTTTGTTTCCTCTATTTGGGCCTGAGCCCAGATCTCTTGGCCCGCTAGGCCAGACTTTCTAGGGAAGGGTCTCAGCCAGGCCACCTGGAGGTGAGACAGGCACTGGTTGAGGTGCCACTCTTCAGAGAACATCACTGGCAGGGTACTTTCTGAGGTCAGACATTTCCAGGCCACCAGGGCAGCTGGATCTGGGCTCAGGGATGCAGCCCCCACAGGCTGAGAGAAGTTTACTCAAGGTTATCTGCACAAATTCCACCCTGGCTGTCAGCCAAGCCCCAGTCTGCAGGGTTCCTGGGATGGGGCCAGGGGATGACCCTTCCGTATCCTGCACGCCAGGTCTGTCTACAGTCTGGGAGGTTCCCCACCCAGATGCCCAGGCCCCCACTTACACGACACACAACAGCACGCTGATAACCGGCATCAACGCACTGCTCAAGCCCTAGAAGCCCCGGGATTTTCACTGGGACATCCAGCACACCAGCACACACAGAGCTTACAAACCTCACACCTACCGCGAGCAACTGTGAGCCGTACAACTAGCCCCGCTTCTGTATCCACCCACCCCCTATTTTTCAGACAGGGACGTCATCACACTAGCCATCGGTTCTTTCCCTAACTGGCCTATGCCCCAGCACCCCCTCGAGACAACCCAGTGCACCCTCTCACACACTCCCACGACGCCACCTGCAGCTACTCCGGCACTAACTTTCTGACAACTCTCCCAGCTCAGCCCCGACACTCCCCCGGGCCGCGCACTGACGCTCGCATTCCCAGCAGTTCACACAAAGCGCGCAACCTCCCCCGCGGCCCACACCGAGTCGGAGCACATGGCTCCCGGGGCGCCGAGGAATAGGCCGGCGCTCGGGGCGCCTGCACCCCCACCCGCGTACCCCAGGGCAGAGTCCGTGCAACAGCTCCCCCGCGGGTCCGCAATCCCGGTGAGGCTGGGGCTCTGGAAGAAAGAAAACTCACGTGTCTGTCCCGGGGAAGGAAAAAGTTTGGTTCCCACCCCCTTCCCCGTCGGCTCGGCGCTGGCTGACTCTTCGGGGCGAGGGGCTGGCCGAGCGTGCGCGCTCGGCTTTGTGCTCCGAACTCGGCCCGGAGGGGGAGGGGAGGGCAGGGGGCTGGGCTCCCACCTCCGCACCGCCCCCCCCTCAGTCCAGCGCCCAGACTCCATGTTGGCCGCCCCCTGCCCAGGCGACTGCGCGCTTCCCCCGCGAGAGGCTCGGCTCACCCTCGGCCTGCCCAAGAGGTCCCGGCGCGCACAAACTTTCTCTGGGTCGTGGGCCCCACGCGCCCCGCTCCCTTGGCCCGCCTGGGAGTGACAGATGCCTCGGAGACAGACTTTCCTTTGTTCCAAAGGAAAGGGGAACTCGCGCGGGCTCCCCAGCCCCCCCCTGCTCCGGGCCCTTCTCGCTGCCCCCACCCCCAGCTGTCACTCTCAGCTGCCCCCTCCCCGGCTCCGCGGCGGCGCGGGGGGGGGCCCGGCCGGCGGTTAGCAACGTGCACTTTTGAAACCAAACAAACCCGCCCCCCGCGCGCTCACTCCGTTCTGGGGTGTGAGCGGCCCTCTCCCAGGGGGGGATCCTAGGGAGCTGGGCCCCCCGACCGGGGTTTCGAGCGAGCTTCCTCCGGTGGTTGGAACTACCCCCCTCCCCCGGCCCCGCCAGCACACCTCAGTCGCGACTCACACACCCGAGGTCACACACCCACAATCGCACGGGCCAGGACGACGCCCCCTCCCCCGCCCGACCGGGAAAAAAAAACTTTCCAAGTAGTCCGCGCGCCCCCCACCCCTATCTGGCCCCCTCCTCCGCCCCGCACTGACTTTTCCGAGCGGCTTTCGGGTCCACGCGGCCTCAGGCTCGGTGCGGGGCGTCCAGGCAGGGGGCGGAGGGCGCCGGGGGAGCGCGCCGCGTACCTGCCGGGCCTGACACTCGGCCTGACAGCTCGCGGCTGGAAAGCACCTCGCGGCCTGACGTCAGATCCCCTCTCCTCCCCTCCGCGCGCTCCTCTCCCTCCCCCACCCGCGCGGAGGGAGAAAACAAACTTTGTGAGGAGCGCGTCGAGCTACGCCCACCCCCCGCGGGGCGGGCCCTAGGCGCCCAGGGGCTTCGCCCCGCCCACCGCGCCCGGAGGGGCGGGGCCGGGAGGGCACCTTCTTCCTGCGCCCACCCCCACCCTCAGGAATGCCACATGGCCTCCCGAGAGGAGAGGTGGGAGAGCCGGCTCGGGAGAGTCGGCTTGGGGGCAGGAAGTGGCCTGTTCCTCCTTTTGGAGCGCATTTCCGGAGCGCCTACTGTGTGCTCCTTGCTGGGGATGGGGGCCGTTACCTAGGGAGAAATAATGCAAATTCTGACTTTTGTGAGTTAGCTCCTTCAACCAGATCTCCTGCCGGCGGTGCGACTGCTCGCTTTGTATCGAGGGGAAACTGAGGCCCAGTTAGTCCGAGGAGTTACCCTTATCTGGTAAGGGACAGGGCCCACAATGCGACACCATTTCTGCCCTCAAGGGCCTGTAGAGTTGGGAAGGAGACCGCCTCAGGCTTACTCCCCAAGCACACGGTCTAGCACCTATGGGGCGCTGAGGTCAAAGCGGTGGAGCTGTTTTCCTCGGGGTATGGGGTAGGTGCATTTTTTTTTTCAGTTTTGGCCAGGGCTGAACCCACTACCTCCGGCACATAGGCCAGCGCCCTACTCCTTTGAGCCACAGGAGCCGCCCTGTAGGTGCATTTTTTATAAGTCACTGGCTTACTCCTGAGCCACAAGCGTTCTGGACTTGGTTTTGTTACAGTCAACCAGTCTCATTCATTCCAGGTTGGTCTGACCACGCAGCCTGTTCCTTACCACTGTTGTGGCTGGCCTTTGACTGGAGGCAGACTTCAGCTCCCAGCGGCCGTAACTGGTTTCTTGCTCCTGTTCTGCCCGTTGTACCCAATTCATATGTTCTTAGCCTTCCCTGCCCCATCAGCACTCCCTACCCTGTTCTCTGCTCGCGGTACCACAGCCCAGCATCAAGTAGGCGTAACTCAAACCTGCTTTTTCTGGGTCTTTTTTCCTCATCTAGGCCCAGGTATCTAGGGTCTGAGCTTGGAAATCAACAGCTTTGAAAACAGCTTTTGGTCTTAATCGCACTTTACTAATGGAGGACTTGAAGCAAAATCTGATTTTTTAAACAGGCCCTAAATCTCATCAGAATGCTGATAAATAACTATTAAGATACACCTGGCCTCCCCATTGAAGCCAGATTTCCCTGGAAATGCCAAGAACCTAGTTGGCTATGACCTTCTCCCCACAGCAGCACTCCCAAACGTCATTGCGCTGCCCAGTGCTCTCCATTTCACAGATGGGGAAGCAGACCCAGTTTTTTGCCAAATGGTTCTCCCTTCACAGCCTTTTGTTAGAAAAGGGGAGGCTTGAGGAATCTTAGGTAAGGTAAAACCAGCTATGCTCTGGCCACTTGGGTCACAGAGCTTGCATCAGAACAGAGGAGCCTGGAGGGGAAAATGGAAGGGTAGCCACTTGAGCTTGTGTCACTGGCTACTGAGCTTGGACTACACATTAAACGTTTTTGTATGTGCGTGAGAGCCAGATTCTGCCCTTAGTGGGGACCTGGGTCTGAGACCAGAGATATCACCATAACTTCTGACTATGACAGCCCCCTAAGCCAGTGTTTCCAAGTCTCTGCTAGATCAGGTTGTGGAAAAGGAGCATGGCTTCCTCTCCTTGGGCTACAGCATAGTCCCCTGCATAACAAAGCAGCTTCTGGAGACTCTCTGCAAACTTCCTCCAGAGGATAGGAGGAAGGCAGAGAGTTTATGAGGATTTTGCATTGTAAAACAAGTTCTGCAGGTAAAGCCTAAAAACAGAGTTTAAGAATGACGACGTGAAGTATCTCAGCTAATAAATATCAGAATTTAAGACGAGTGCATCTTCCAAGCCAATAATTCCACTTCTAGGAATCTGTCTTGAGAAATAGCTGCGCAACAAAGATAAATGCTTATATAAGATTGTTCTTTGCAGAATTATTCATTTGGAAAATTGCCAACAACTGCCAACTGCACCTCTCTAGGAGCTGACTAGTTAGAGCAACTCTGGGACCTCCCTGCAGTGGGCAGTTATGATGGGGTAAGTCTGTGTGCATTAGGGGTTGGCTAAGGTATATCTATTGGTATTGTACAGTATCCTAGCTGAATGGGACTTTGGACATAGTTGGTGAGAACTTTTCATGGGAAAACTTCTGACTGGTAATTTTATTGTTACTTTTCTCTTAACCAATTTTGACATATTCCCGTTTTCTAAATTTAAAAGAAAATATTGCAAAGAAGCTCCTCCTCCAACTGCCTCCCCCAAACATACGAAGAAATTGGGAGTAAAAATACTTGTCTGAGAGTGAGCCATTGGTCCTGTCTCGGGGAAGCTCAGGGGTGTGTTAGGAGAGGAAGGAGCTGGCTGCTCAGGTGCTCTAAGTCAATTCCCTGACTCCGTACTGAAAAAATTCATATCAGAGGCTCTTGGATAGGGGACTCCATGTTGATCCTTTGGGTGATTGCGTAGGTTTTTTTTTTTTTTTTTTTTATTACATAGGTTTTTTTTTTTTTGCAGTTTTTGGCCAGGGCTGGATTTGAACCCACCACCTCTAGAGAATGGGGCTGGCGCCCTACCCCTTTGAGCCACAGGTGCTGCCCGATTGCATAGGTTTTAAATGGAGGCCGTGTAAATCTATTTTTATTTTTAGAAAGGCTAGCCACTTCCCTTTTAATGGAGATGGGCAAAGGTACCACCAGCATTCACTGAAAACCAAGATGAGCCAAGTCTAGGTTCAGTGTAAAGGAGAAGATAGGGTTCTGTGGAGTACAGGGAAGTGGTCCAGCAAAGGCCAGAGAAAGTAATTCAGGAAACACTTGGATTTGGTCAGATGGTAGGGCCTTGAAGGCCTGGGTGAGGAATTTAGATTTGGCAGTGTGGGTAGTAGGGGTCCCAGGCTGGTTCTTGACAGGAGCTGAGGAGAGTTGGGAAGATTAATGGGGGTTGGGGGTAGGGTCCAGTGACTCAGCTCTGGGTAATTGAGGCTAAGCAGGTGGAGATCTGCATCTGAGATGTAGGCGATCTGGCCTTTATGAGGTTCTGCATTTTCATGTAATATGGATTGCCACTTAACATCTTCCTTCTGAAAAGTCTTGTGTCTTGTTGGTCAACCACACTGTGTTTAACTTTCTCCTAATTGTTAGTTATGTCCTTGTTTAATTTTGAATGCCTACCTATGTGCTTGAGGTTAGGAGGTCCATAGCCTAGGAGCCCTCAAGTCCGAACCTGAGGGCTTTGGGCAGCAGTGACATGTGGAAAGGCTATGCCACTTGGGATTTGAAGTTACCAGCCAGGTGATTTAGTCAAATCATCCAATTTTTTTTTTGCAGTTTTTGGCCAGGGCTGGGTTTGAACCCACCACCTCCGGCATATGGGGCTGGCGCCCTGCCCCTTTGAGCCACAGGAACCTACCCAAATCATCCAGAATTTTTTAACTTCTATTTTTTCATCTGTGGAAATACACAGATATAAGTATTTGTGATATAAGCACACCTCATTTGATTGCACTTTGTTTGAGCTTTGCAGATACCTCAATTTTTATTTTTTACAAACTGAAAATATTTGACAACCCTGCCTTGAGCAAGTCTGTAGGTACCATTTGTTCAATAGCATGTGCTCACTTTGTATCTCTATATCACGTTTTGGTAATTCTGACAGTATTCCAAACTTTCATTAGTATATCAGTGAGGGTGATCTGTGAACGGTGATCTTTGATGTTACTATTGTAATTGTTTTGGGCTACTATGAACTACACATGTAAGATGATAAACTTCATTAATGTTGTATGTGTTTGACTGTTCTCCTTACAGGTTGTTCTCTGGTCCCTCTCCCTCTCCTTGGGCCTCTGTATTTCTTGAGATACAACAGTATTAAAACTAGGCCCGTGAATAGCCCTGCAATGGCACCTGTAGTCCTAGCTACTTAGGAAGTTGAGACAAGAGGATCACTTGAACCCAGGAATTTGAGGTTGCTGTGACCTTTGACGACGTCTGGCACTCAACCACAGGGCAACAGAGTGAGACTCTGTCTCAAAAAAAATAAAAATAAAAATTTGTGATTCATGGAGGACATCAATATCAACATGAAGAAGAGTTTGGAAAATGTTGATTCCAACCCTCATAACTTTGAGGTGTTCAAGACTTCAGTGGAGGAAGTAACTGCAGATGTGATAGAATAGCCAGAGAACCTAAATTAGAAGTGGAGCCTAGGGCTGGGCACAGTTGCTTATGCCTATAATCCCAGCATTTTGGAAGACCAAGGAGGGAGCATCGCTTGAAGCCAGGAGTCCAAGGTTGCAGCGAGCTGTGATCATGCTCTAGCCTCGGCTACAGAGTGAGACTCTGTTTCTAAAAATAAAATAAAACAAAACTTTTACAGATAAGGAGTTGCTTCTTAAGGCTAAGCAAAGAAAGTGGGCTTTTGTTATTTGTTTTGAGACGATGTCTCACTTTATCATTCCTGCTAGAGTAGAGTGGTATTGTGGTACCTCACTGCAACCTCAAACTCCTGGGCTCAAGCAATCCTCCTGCCTCCCTAGTAGCTAGAACTGCAGATAATGTCATCAAACCTGGTTAATTGTGTGTGTGTGTGTGTGTGTGTGTGTTTTCCTATTAGACCACCAGGGATTTTCTGGGTTTGTTTTTTATTTTATAAAGACCAGATCTCACTCTTACTCAGGCTAGTCTCGAACTGAACTGTTAAGCTTGAGCAATCCCCCTGCCTCAGCCTCCCAAAGTGCTAGGATTAGAGGTGTGAACTACCACAGTTGTCTGAAAATGGTTTCTTTTTTTTTTGTTTTTTTTTTGAGACAGTCTCACAGCAACCTCTAACTCTTGGGCTTAAGTGATTGACTTGCCTCAGGCTCCCAAGTAGCTGGGACTACAGGTGCCCACCACAATGCCCAGCTATTTTTTTTTTTTTTTTTTTTTTTTTGGTTACAGTTGTCATCGTTGTTTAGCAGGCACAGGCTGGGTTGGAACTCGCCTGCCTCAGTGTATGTGGCTGGCGTCCTAACCACTGAGCTATGGGCGCGCCGAACCCTGGCTAGTTTTTCTATTTTTGTTAGAGATAGAGTCTTGCCCTTGCTCAAGCTCATGTTGAACCCCTCAGCTCAAGTGATTATGAGCCATTGCACCTCACACATTTTAAGAGGTTTTTTTTTTTTTTTTTTTTTTTTTTTGGATTTTTTCCCGGGGTTGTGTTTGAACCCGCCACCTCGGGTATATGGGGCCGGAGCCCTGGTCCTTTGAGCCACAGGTGCCGCCACCCCCCACCCCCATTTTAAGCATTTTTAAAGTAAGTACATTTTTTTTTTTTTTTTTGTAGAGACAGAGTTTCACTTTATCATCCTTGGTAGAGTGCTTTGGTGTCACACTGCTCACAGTAACCTCCAGCTCCTGGGCTTAAGCGATTCCCTTGGCTCAGCCTCCTGAGTAGCTGGAACCACAGGTGCCCACCACAATGCCCAGCTATTTATTTGTTGCAGTTTGGCTGGGGCTGGGTTTGAACCCACCACCCTTGGTATATGAGTCTGTTGTCCTACCCACTGAGCCATAGGCGCCGCCTGTACATTCACATTTTTATGCAGTCATCTCCAATATTCATCTCCAGAACTTCTTCATCTTCTCAGACTGAAACTATGCCCATTAAACAGTAATTCCCATCCCTTCTCCCTCCAGCCCCTGGTAACTTTTATTCTGCCTTTTGTCTCTGAATCTGACTGTTACAAATAAATTATATGAATGGACTCTTAAAATATTTGTCTTTTTGTGTCTTATTTATTTTTCTCAGCATAATGTCCTTAAAGTTCATCCATGTTGTAGCATCTGTTAGAATTTCATTCTTTTTTAAGGCTGGATAGCCAGGCAAGGGGGCTCACACCTGTAATCCTAGCATTCTGGGAGGCTGAGGCGGGTGGATCCTTTGAGACCAGCCTGAGGAAAATTGAGACCCGTATCTACTAAAAATAAAAAACCTAGCTGGGTGTTGCAGCTGGAGCCGGTAGCCCCAGCTACTTGGTAGGCTGAGTCAAGAGGATTGCTCAAGCCCGAGAGTTTAAGGTTACTGTGAGCTGTGAGGCCATAGTACTCTACCCAGGGCGGGGAGTGAGACTCTTGTCTCAAAAAAGGAAACAAAAGGAGGCTGGGTTATATTCCATTCTATGTATATACCACATTTTGCTTATCCATTCATCTGTCAATAGATACTTGGGTTATTTCCGTCTTTCGGTTTTTGTTAATAGTGCTGCCGTGCACATTGATGTGCAGCTGTCTGCTTGAGTCCCTGTTTGGGGTATATACCCAGGTGTTTCTTCAGATTTTGAATGTATTACTCCATTTTCTCTCAGCTTTCAGTACCGTGGTTGGGAAGTCCCAAGTCATTCTGATTACTGACCCTTTATGATATGCCTTTTATTCTCTAGATTCTTCTATAAATCTTCTAGAATCTACTCTCATCCTCAGTGAACTGGAATTTCTTGATGCTATGCCTTTTCCATTATTTTGAGAGTTCTGGGAGCTGAATAGGGATTGAAGGCCTGGTTGGGGTGGGGGTGGGAGGTGTTGCACCATTTGGTGTTAGGAGCTAGCTCCACCAGGGCTGTCTGTGGGGATTATTTGAGGACTGTTTTTCTTATTTGTGGTGTTGGATATCACAAAAATTATGCACGGACTTTCTTTTTTGCTCATCACCTTTCGTTAGTGTTTATGTATTTAATGTGTGGCCCAAGACAGCTCTTCCAATGTGCACCAGAAAAGAAAAAAAGATAAGACACCCCTGGGGGCTGTAAGTGTTCCTAGAGCTGAGTGAAGGCAGAGGATTAAGGGTCTGCACATCCCTCTGTTGCTGCTGTCTTCTCCCCTTCCTGTGCCTGGTGTCCTATCTAGACCTTCTACCTTCTGAAAATAACACTTCTGATCTCTTGCCAGGGTCTGGGTTGCAGCCATGGGGGGAATCTAGGAGTCTACTGCATTTGTTTAAGATGCTTCTTTTACTCTATTCTACCTATCTGTCTTCCCATAATACCCCCTCCTCCCCTTTGTGCCCCCTTCTGCACTTGATCTTAGCCAAAAGGCCGAGAAGCGATATTTGTGCCCCCTTCTGGAGGTGCCAGTAATTCCCGAGCCTCTTAAGGTTCCTGTGGTGTCAGTCATGTTAAGTTTTCTTATTGCTTGCTTGGTTTTACCAGATGTGTTATTGCTGGTCTGTTTATTTTCTAGCTTCCAAAACTTTGTTGTGGTTCCTTCTTCCATCTTCTTCCTCCTTAATGGGTTTATGCCTTTTGAAAGATCCCTCTGTGGTCATTTCAGTGGAATTTCAGGTGAGAACCAAATTACATACCTATGACAACCTGCCATCTTCAGCTTAATTTAAAAAATTTTTTTTTTAAATTTTTTAAAAGGAGACAATGACATATGCTAGGGAAAAGAAGCCCAATTCCATAAATGGTGTTGGTGAAATTGGATGGCCACATGCAGAAGAATGAAACAGGATCCCTATCTCCCCTATCTCTTGCTACTTAACAAAAATTAATTCAAGATGGATGGAAGACTTAAATGTGAGGCATGAAACCATAATGGTTCTAGAAAAAAGGATAGGGAAAAGGATTTATGACTAAGACTCCAGTTGCAGTTATAGCAACAATAAAAATAAATAAATGGAACTTGATTAAAGATCTTATGTATAGCTAAGGGAATAATCAACAGAGCAAATAGATGACCTACAGAATGGAAGAAAATATTCGTAAACCACACAGCTGATAAAGGGCTAATATGCAGAATCTATGAAAAATACAAATCAAAGAAAAAAGACCCCATTAAAAAGAGGAAAAAGGACATGAACAGTTATAAAAAGAAGATAGACAGGCTCGGCACCCATAGCATAGTGGTTACAGTGCCACCCACAAACACTGAGGCTGGTGGGTTGGAACCCGGCGTGGGCCAGCTAGACAACAACTGCAACAACAACAAAAAAATAGCTGGGCATTGTGGCAGGTGCCTGTAGTCCCAGCTACTTGGGAAGCTGAGGCAAGAGAATCCCTTAAGCCCAAGAGTTGCTCTGAGCTATGATGCCATGGCACTCTACCTAGGGCGACATAAAAATAAAATAAAAATAAAGAAAGGAAGGTAGACAAATGGCCAAAAAAATGTAAGAAAAAATACTCAACATCAGTAATCATCAGGGAAATGCAAATTAAAAGCATGATGAAATATTGCCTTACTCTTGTTAGAATGGCTTTTCTGTGCAGATGCGGAGAAAAAGGAACATTTACACACTGTTGATAGGACTTTTGTAGCATAACCATGTGGAAAACAGTATGGAGATTTCCCAAAGAACTAAAAGTAGACTTCTAATTTAATCCAGCAATCATCCCACTATCTATCCAAAGGAAAAGGAAGTTGTTTTATTAAAAACATACCTGCATTTGAATCTATATTGCAGCACAATTAGCAATTGCAAAGATGCAGAATCAACGCTAGTGCCCGTTAACTCATGACTAGATTAATGAAATGTGTATACCATGGAATACTACTCAGACAAAAAAGGATGAATTAGTGTCTTTTGCAGCAATTTGGAAGGAATTGGAGAACATTATCTTAAGCAAAGTATCTCAAGAATGGAAAAATAAATACCACATACTTTCTATTGAATTGAAACTAGCCAGTAGGTACACAAGTGTGCAGGGGAGGCCAAAACACATCTAACAGGTATTTGGGTAATGGGCACATTTGTGGCCCTGACTCGAGCCGTTTCACAGAAACACTTATACCTCTTAATATTTTGAAATAAAAAAAATGTCTTGAGGTTTGTTTTATGACCTAGCACATAGATTTTCCTGGAGCATGATCCAAGTGCACTTGAGAAGAATATGCATTCTACTGAGATTTGATGGATGTGTCCTATAGATGTCAGGTGTAGGTATAGTGTTATTTTAATTGTCACGTTCCTTGGTGATCTGCTTACTTGTCCTGTCTGTTATTGAAAATGAAGTATTCAGCTCGGCACCTGTACCTCAGCAGCTAGAGTGCCAGCCACATACACCAGGGCTGGAGGGTTTGAACCCAGCGTGGGCCTGTCAAACAACAGTGGCAGCTACAACAAAAAATAGCTGGACATTATGGTGGGCACCTGTAGTCCCAGCTACTTGGGAGGCCAAGGCAAGAGAATTGCTTAAGCCCAAGAGTTGGAGACTGCTTTGAGCTGTGATGCTACGGCACTCTACTGAGGGCGACATAGTGAAACTCTGTCTCAAAAAGAAAGAAAACGGATTGAGTATTCAAGTCCAACTATTACTGTTGAATTTTCTTTTTTTTTCTCCCCTTTCCCCTTCTTCTTGGGCTATAATTGGGTTATAGCTTTCATATGAAAGCTATAAATTGGTTTTATAGTAGGGCTGAGTACATTGGATACTTTTTCTTCCATTCTTGAGATACTTTGCTAAGAAGAATATGTTTCAGCTCCATCCATGTAAACATGAAAGAGGTAAAGTCTCCATCTTTCTTTAAGGCTGCATAATATTCCATGCTGTACATATACCACAATTTATTAATCCATTCATGGATCAGTGGGCACTTGGGTGTCTTCCATGACTTAGCAATTTTGAATTGGGCTGCAATAAACATTCTGGTACAAATATCTTTGTTATAACATGATTTTTGGTCTTCTGGATATATACCTAGTAGAGGAATTGTAGGATCGAATGGCAGGTCTATTTTTAGATCCCTAAGTGTTCTCCAAACATCTTTTCAAAAGGAACGTATTAGTTTGCATCCCCACCAGCAGTGTAGAAGTGTTACCTTTTCTCCATATCCACGCAGCATCTCTGTTTTTTGGGTTTTTGTGATGTGGGCTAATCTTACTGGAGTTAGATGATACCTCAAAGTAGTTTTGATTTGCATTTCTCTGATGATTAAGGATAATGAGTATTTTTTTCATGTGTCTGTAGGCTGTGCGTCTGTCTTCTTTGGAGAAGTTTCTCTTCAAGTCCCTTGCCTACCCCGAGATGGGATCACTTGTTCTTTTCTTGCTAATACATTTGAGTTCTCTGTGGATTCTGGTTATTAAACCTTTGTTGGAGACATATCCTGCAAATATCTTCTCCCATTATGAGGGCTGTCTGCTTGCTTTACTTACTGTGTTCTTGGTTGTGCAGAAGGTTTTTAGTTTGATCAGGTCCCAGTAATGTATTTTTGGTGTTACTTCAATTGCCTAGGGGGTCCTCCTCATAAAATATTCACCCAGGCTGATTTCTTCAAGTGTTTTCCCTGCACTTTCTTCTAGTATTTTTATAGTTTTCTGTCTTAAGTTTAAATCTTTAATCCAGTGAGAGTGAGTCTATCTTAGTTAAAGGTGAAAGGTGTGGGTCTAGTTTCAGTCTTCTACAAATTGCCAGCCAGTTCACCCAGCGCCATTTGTTAAATAGGGAATCTTTTCCCTATTGAATGTTTTTAATTGGCTTGTCAAAGATCAAATAACTGTAAGTAGCTGGGTTCGTCTCTTGGTTCTCTATTCAGTTCCATATATCTACCTCTCTGTTTTTGTGCCAGTACCATGCTGTTTTTATCACTATTGATTTATAGTATAGTCTGAGGTCTGGTAGCGTGATTCCTCCTGCTTTGTTTTTATTTCTGAGTAATGTCTTGGCTATTCGAGGTTTTTTTCTGATTCCATATAAAACGAAGTATTTTTTCGAGGTTTTTTTTTTTTTTTTGTAGAGACAGAGTCTCACTTTATGGCCCTTGGTATAGTTCCGTGGCGTCACACAGCAAAAAGCAAACACCAACTCCTGGGCTTAGAGGATTCTCTTGCCTAAGCCACCCGAGTAGCTGGGACTACAGGTGCCTGCCACAATGCCTGGCTATTTTTTTTGTTGCAATTTGGCCGGGGCTGGTTTTGAACCCGCTACCCTCAGTATGTTGGACCAGTGCCCTACTGACTGAGCCACAGGCGCAGCCCTATTTTTTCGAGGTCTTTAAAGTATGACAGTGGAGCTTTTATAGGGATTGCATTAAAATTGTATATTGC
>CAUYPK010081077.1:0-40045 GCA_963574355.1 Loris lydekkerianus
TACTGGCGTGCATGTGGAGAGAAGGGAACACTTTTACACTGCTGGTGGGATTGCAAACTAGTACAACCTTTTTGGAAGGAAGTATGGAGAAACCTCAAAGCACTCAAGCTAGACCTCCCATTTGATCCTGCAATCCCATTACTGGGCATCTACCCAGAAGGAAAAAAATCCTTTTATCATAAGGACACTTGTATTAGACTGTTTATTGCAGCTCAATTTACAGTTGCCAAAATGTGGAAATAGCCTAAATGCCCACCAACCCAGGAATGGATTAACAAGCTGTGGTATATGTATACCATGGTATATGTATACCATGTGGTATATGTATACTATTCAGCCATTAAAAAATGGAGACTTTGTATTAACCATCCTTTCATCCTTTGTATTAACCTGTATGGAAGTAGAAGACATTATCCTTAGTAAAGGATCATAAGAATGGAGAAGCATGAATCCTATGTACTCAATTTTGATATGAGGACAATTAATGACAATTAAGGTCATGGTGGGGGTGGGGGAAGGAGAGAGCAGAGAGAGAAAGAAGGAGGGAGGGGTGGGGAAAGGAAGAGCAGAGAGAGGGAAGGAGGGAGGGGGGGGCCTTGGTGTGGGGCCAAGATAGGATTGCAAGAGGGATTTTACCTAACAAATGCAATCAGTGTGACCTGGCTTATTGTACCCTAATGAATCCCCAACAATAAATAAATAAATAAATAGATAAAAAGAAAAAATTGCTTACATCATTGAAGAATGAGTGGCTTTCTGACATATGTCCTTGTTGTTTAATTTTTGTCTTACTAAGCAAAAATACTAACCAACATTCATGTCAGAACTACATTTGTTCATCAGCAGCAACCATTGTTGGCTATAAACACAAGAATGTGGCAAAAGTCAATTAAATCATTCCCTGATAGTCATTTTGCTAGGTGGAATTTAAAATAAGTGTTGTATATTTTGTTATTATTTGCAAATGATGACTTACATCTTTTCTGTCAGTAAAATTTATAGTAAATATATGTACAAATACAGCATAGACATACAGTTATTTTTGGCTCTTGTTGGAGAGCCAGTTGTTAAACATTTACCAGCACACCACTGAGTTGTTTGGTCACCAACCATGGCCTCACTTTGCAACAATGACACCTAGAAAAGGGGTCAGAGAAAAGCCCAAGAATATTTTCCTTTCTTTTAAAAAAATGGTGGTCAAATCTATTTAATAAAAAATTTACTATTTTAACTGTTTTTAAGTGTACCATCAGTGGCATCATGTACATTGACAGTTTTGTGCAGACATCACCACCATCCTCCTCCAGAACTTTTTTTAATATCCCAAACTGTACATAGTAAGCAATAACTACCCATTCCCCCTTCCTGCAGGCCTGGTAGCCTCTATTCTACTTTCTGTATTTACGAATTTATTTATTCTAGGTATCTTATATGAGTGCAATTATACAATATTTGTTCTTTTTTATAAAATATTTGTCCTTTTGTGCCTGGCTTATTACACTTGGCATGGTCTCTACACAGTTGAGCCACGTTGTAGTGTGGGTCAGAATTTGCTTCCATTTTAAAGCTGAATAGTATTTCATTGTATGCACATACCTGTATTTGTCCATTCATTGGTTTGTGGACATTTGGGTTGTTTCCACCTCTTGGCTGTTGTGAATAATGCTTCTATGAACATGGGTATCCAAATAGAGGTTCTTAGCTTTCCTTTTACGAATAACTTGAAACCTGGAGCTCCTTTAGGGCAGATGAGAGCTGGGTGGATCAACGTGGGGCCCCAGGGCTATCCCAACCCTTGCTCTGTCTAAGTGCTTCCATCTGTTTCTGTGCCTTCTCCTATAAGAGGCCGTGTGCTATGGGAAGAACACCCGGAGAAGTGCAGTTCAGCAGCTGATATATGACACCATCTGATGCTTTTGCCAATGTCTGGGGTGAAGTTAAGTGTGAACTACTGACGCGGCATGAACCACAACAGCCTCCAGAAACTGGGAGACAGAAACCACAGCCAGTGTCTGGTGAGCAAAAGGTCTTTGATATGGTGGGAGATGTGGCCTCCAGGGGTGAGAGCAGCAGCCCAGGGCTTGGCCCCTCTTCAGGGTCAGGAAATGCCTCTGACAGAGCTGCCAGTGCGATGTGGATCTAAATAAATAAAGTTTGTTTTTTTTTTATTGCAGGAAACAGTCCATCCTGATTTGTGCCTCGTTCTTCAACATACGATCAGCCTTTCCCAGATGGAATGAATTATTTGCTATTAAAAATTCATTTAAAAATAACATGCCAATCATCATGTTTCATTGTCAGCTAATCTTCTCCCTCAAAGAGCTGAAAATAAAGTGAAACACGGGGAAAGTTTTCTTTTTTTCTGAAGGAGAAAACAGATATTTTTGGCTCCTCTAAGCAAACAGTAGAGCTGTGTTCAGTAGGATAAGGTCAGCACGATGAATGTTTTTATGTGAGATCAAAGATGTGCAGTCAGTGGAATCCAAGCGTGAGGTGAAGCGCGCTTTCAGATATATTTTTAAAATCTTTTGTCAGGCTTAGCAAAGCTTCCTAAATTGTGGAGTGCTGGCCTGTGCTGATAGGTTAAGAACCTTGATAGAGGAGGGGTGGAGGGATGAAGTGTTTGGATGCTGAGTAAGGTCGAGTAATAGCCACACAGCAGCCAACCCTACACCGTCTGCCCTCGGCAACCCCTGCCTGGAAGCCTGCTGATAGGCATCTGCAATTCTGCTCCTCAACTCTTGCTCATGTCTTCTGGTTAAGTGTCTTCTTGGTGGACGCCAAACTGAGTATGTTCTGGGCATAGTTATTACGGAGTGACCCTCTAAGCTGTGTCCAGGTGATTCCCAAGACATCACTGCAAAAGAGGGGCAGATGCTCTGAACTGAAACAAGCCACTTTACCCAAGGTAGAGTATCCCTTGCCTGACACCCTTATTCAGTGATGTGAGTAGGAGCCAGTGAGGTGAACACTAGCCCCAGCAGGAGGGGAAAGGAAAACTGACACTCTAAACACCCTGCTGACACCCACACTTGAGTTTCCCACACCAAGCAATTTTATGGTTCTCTGTAGACAGAAACCAACTGGGTGTCCAATAATTTAATTCCATTCTTTTTTTTTTTTTTTTTTTTGAGACAGAGTCTCACTATGTCACCCTCGATAGAGTGCTGTTGCATCACAGCTCACAGCAACCTCAAACTCCTGAACTTAAGCAATTCTCTTGCTTCAGCCTTCCAAGTAGCTGGGACTACAGGTGCCCACCACAATGCCCAGCTGTTTTTTTGTTGCAGTTATTTAGCTGGCCTGGACTGGGTTCAAACCCACCACTCTTGGTGTATGTGGCTGGTGCCGTAACCACTGTGCTACAAGCGCCAAGCCTTTAATTCCATTCTCATATTAACTATCCAGAATTAGACCACACGAGTTAAGGACTCCTGTAAGACTGCTTCCCACTTTGGATGCCCCACTTGGAAGTATTAGGTGCCCAGGATACCCAGACAGCCTCCAACTTGGCTAAAAAATCAAGTATTACCACAGCCATGTCCTCACATTTGATAATTTGGTATAACAGTTCATAGCATTCAGGGAAACACTTTATTTACTATTGCTAGCTTTTTTAAATAAAGGATATTATAAAGGGCATAAATTAATAGCTAATCAAGGTGTACATAGAGTGAAATCCAGAAGGTCCCTAGTGCAGAAACTTCTATCCCCAGGAAGTTTGGGTGCTTGGATGCGTCCTCCAATCTGGAAGCACTCTGAAATCTATTGTTTAGAGTTTTTATGGGGGCTCCATTATGTAGACATGATTGATTAAATTATTAGCCATTGGTGGTAACTCAATCTCTAGCTCCTGTCCCTGAAATGGAGGTGAGACTTTCTGCTCTAACCCTTTCACCATGGGTTGGTCTTTCTGGCAACCAGCCCTTCCCCTGAAGGGACTCCAGAAACCAATAACCTTCTAAACATGCAAAAAGATACTCTTATCACTCCAGAGATGCTGAAGTCTTAGAATCTCTACTGTTAGGAACTAAGACCAAATATTATGACAGAAGATGCTTTAATCATCCCTACTACTTGGGAAATTACAAGGGTTTTAGGAGCTCCATGCCAGCAACTAGAGATGAAGCCCAAATATATACATTTGGCACAGAGATCCTAAAACCCTTGCAATTTATATATATGAACAATTGTATATATAATTAAATATATATGTATATTATATATATATTTCACAAAATCACAGGGGACAATTCTAAGGATCCAGGGAATCAGCTTACTTTATTTTTTCTGATCCTGTCTTAAAAACTGGTACTCACCAGGGTGCCATAAACAACCCTCAGCACCTCTGAAATTGCCGTGAGGTAAAGATGACTTTCACTTAAAATAAATTTTGCAAGAATACAGATGGGCTTTCTGTTGACAAAAGTGAGAAGATTTCCTCTAAATATAAATCATTTACAACAGCTTAGAAAACCCAAACAATCCATTGAGAAAATGGGCAAAAGACAAGGAAAGACATTTCACTAACGAGGATATATGGATAGCAAATAAACACAGGACAAGATTTCCAACATCATTAGCCATTAGGAAAAAGCAAATTGAAACCACAAAAAGCTGTTACTACCTACCCCTATCAGAAAGGCTAAAATAAAAACATAGTGACAACACAAAATGCTGGCAAGAATGAGGAGAAATGGATTATTCATACATTGCTGGTTGGATATAAAATGGTACATCCACTCTGGAAATGAGTTTGGCAGTTTCTTATAAAACTAAACATGCTGGGCGGCACCTGTGTCTCAACGGAGTAGGGCGCTGGCCCCATATGCCGGGGGTGGTGGGTTCAAACACAGCCCCAGCCAAAAACTACAAAAAACAAAACAAACAAACAAACAAACAAACAACAACAACAAAAACAACTAAAGTTGCTTTTACCATATGCCCTGACAATTGCATTCTTGAGTAATTATCCCAGAGAGTTAAGAGTTGAAAACTTAACATGAATGTTCATAGCAACTTCAATTGTATCAGCTCCCAAAGCAGGATACAGACTTTGGAAGTCCTTCAATGGGTGAATGGTTAAACAAACTGTGGTACATCCGTCCCATAGAATGCTACTCAGAATAAAAAGGAATGAAGTCTGGATACATGTAACAAATTGGATGACTCTCCGTGGTGTTCTGCTGAGTGAAAAAAGCCAAACTCCAAAGGTTATAAACTATGTAACTCAATTTATAGAATACTACAAAGTGACAAAATTTTAGAAATGGAAAACAGGTTATTAGTTGCCAGGGGACAGTGGTGAACATCCCACGTGGTAAAATAATATAGAACTGAATACATACATACAGCTGTGTAAAAAATAATACTGGCGATTTCTGAATAAGATGGATGAGTTGGCTCAAAGTCAAAATTTTGGTTGTAATTTGTGCTATAGTTTTGTAAGATGTTACTACTGAAGGAAACTGGGTGATGATTCATTAGATTTCTCTGTATTATTTCTCAACAACTGCATGAAAATTAAAATTATCTCATTAAAAATTTCAATAAGGCTCAGTGCCTGTGGCTCAAGCGGCTAAGGTGCCAGCCACATACCCCTGAGCTGGCAGGTTCAAATCCAGCCCGGGCCTGCCAAACGACAGCTGCAACTAAAAAATAGCCAGGCGTTGTGGCAGGTGCCTGTAGTCCCAGCTACTTGGGAGGCGGAGGCAGGAGAATTGCTTAGCCCAGGAGTTGGAGGTTGCTGTGAGCTGTGATACTCTGTCTCAAAAAAAAAAAAAAAAAAAATTTTTTTCAATTAAAAAAGTATTAACCATAAGCATACCACCTTTTTTTCTTCTTTTTTCTTTTTTTAATGGCACAGGCCAGGAAAACATCAGGCCAAACTTTTAATTCTGTTCTGGAATTCACACGTCTTTCTCAGAAGCTCCTGTGACTTCAGATCACCCTTCTCACTAAACAATTGCTTGACACTCACTTGCATATTTTCCCCTCTAAAACAGATCTTTTTCTTCACAGTCTTTCCCTATCTCTCAATCTATTGACTAGAGATTAAATACTTAGCATGCTAATGAATTACTCAGTTACTAACATTAAACCCTTAACATGAAGACACAGCCCTAAACTGCCCTGAAGCTTCTAAAGTCACATAGAAGAGATTTCCTTCCCAAGAGTATTTGAAAATGCCTAGTAGATGATCCTCATAGCACTGAAAAGATTACACCTTTAGATTTACTAATATAGATTCTTATATTATGGAAAAATAAATATTTCTATGGGGAAGAAATTTCTTCCTTCTCTTCCTCCTCACCCTTCTCTGCTTCTCTCTGTGTTTTTCACTCCTACCACCTGCCAGACACTAGACATGTTATGTTGCTTTATTGCATGTTTATAACAAGCCTAAGGAGGAGGCATCATTTTTGTTATCACATACGTATAAAAACCCCAAGGTCCAGCCACTTGCCCAGGGTCACAAGCTGGTCCCAAGGATGGGAGCCTGGGTGAGGCAAATGTGCACTCTCTCAACCTCTGGTTCCAAAGTGTTTTAGTGTTGGGACCCCTGGAAACGTCACTGAGGACCCTAAAGAGCTTTGGTTAATGTATATTTTATCAATTGATATTTGCTATATTAGGAATTAAAAGTGAGAAATTTTAGAGTATTTTTAATATTCTAAAAAAACCCATTACATTTTAATATAAAATATAAATTTCTAATGAAAAGTAAGTATTATATCCAAAAAAATTAGTGAGAAAAAATGTTTGAATCTCTTTCTTATCTGGCTTAACAGCAGACAGCTGAGCAGACAGCTGGACTGTGCATTCCATCTACTGTGATGTGTTGTTTTTGCTGAAATGTGTGAAGAAAATCAGGCCTCTTACCTTTTTTAAATAATTTTTCAGATGCAATGTCAATACTCAACAAGTGGTCATTTGTTAAAGGTTAGTTGCAGTATAGAATCAAACCGTACTAAAGAATTCTTTTTGTACCCTGTTACATTGAAATCCATATGTCTATCTTGCAGTTTGGGTCTTTCACCCAAGCTTTGTAACATCTTATATTTATCATTTGGAAAATACCAGTTCACTGAGGTATGTGGATCTCCTAGACACTGACACACTTCAGTATATAATAAAAAAATCATTTACTGATGCCATCACCAATCTCATCAGAAAAAACAATTTCATCTTTAAGCATCTAGAGGTTATCAAACTCACAGTAGCTGATACAAAGTTTATAAAAATTCTAATCCCCTCCCCTCCTTCCTTCCTTCCTTCCTTCCTTTCTTTTTTTGAGATAGTCTCACTCTGTTACCCAGCCTAGCACCTTACAGCAACCGTGCAAGTGATCCTTCTGCTTCAGTATCCCAAGTATCTGGGGCTATATAGGCTTACTCCATACCTGGCTAATTTTTCTATTTTTAGTAGGGATGGGATTTTCCTCTTGCGCAGGTTGGTCTTGAACTCTTGAGCTCATGTGATCCTCCTGCCTCAGCCTCCCAAGAGTGCTAGGATTACAGGTATGAGCCACTGCACCCACCCCCCCAAATTATAATTTTCCTTTAAAAGCTCAAATTTTAACACTGGCAACAAATATTATTGGTTGTTTTCTTTGAAGTGACAGGCTTACTTCACACATTTTTGAGAAAATGTCTGTCTAATAATGAAATGAAATAATCACGATACAACTTGTAGTCCTTTCAAAATGGCACTGCACATACAGAGTGGCTGGTTCAGCTTGCAACTCAACTGTGTAAGTGCTTTTCCTCAAGACAATCATCCCTACCAGAATATTAAAAAGATGTTAAAATTTAATAAAACAATAGTTGTTTTACTGCTGTGATAAGGGTATTATTTTTATTTATTTTTTATTTTTTATTTTTTGGCTTATAAACAACAGAAATTTATTTCTCACAATTATTTATTTTTTAATTTCAGATTAATGCGAGGGTACCAACAATTAGGTTATGATGTTTGCATTTGTTAGAGTTTCTGGTTATAGTTGAGTCCTGCCATATACCCCTACATTGTGCCCATGCCAACCCCCTCCCTTCTCCCCTCCCTTCCAACTTGAATTGAATTGTTCTCTTGTGTGGGGCAAGGATATTATTTTTAAACACTTTTAAATTCCTCATCATTTTTTATTTACAGCAAGGTTGCAGGAATAGTACAGAGAATCCCCATTTGTCTGGCCCTGGCTGCTTCTAATGTTAACATCTTCTGTACACACTGCAGTGCCTTTATCAAAACCAGGATTTTAACATTGTAAAATACTATTAGTAAATCTATAATACAAATCTTATTTAAAATTTATCACTATTTTCACAGTTTTCACTAATGTCTTTTTTCCTGATCCAGGATCCATCCAGGATCCCATGTCGCATTTAACTTCTGTATCTCCTTCGCTTTCTCTAATCTATGACAGTTTTGGCAAGGACATTCTTACCAGTGTATGGTACTGAAGAATGCAATGATTATTGCACTGCTTTGTGTTAAAGCACGAATTTTACCTGCCATTGCTTTTGTGCTATAAGTGAAAATGTCAACACAGTGGAAAAAACAAATAATGTCTTGGTATTACTATGTAAATAGTCTCATGGTCATGGAAGAACTCAGGGATTCTCAGGGGCTGTGCCCTCTACCACACTAACTCCCCGTAGAAGTAGATACACTTAGATTTTGGCTGACAGCATCTAATCTGCTTGGCAGAGTGAAGCAATTCTGACATCTAGGGCACATCTATTCAAGCCCCTTTACATGAGCACTATTTCCACGCAGATGAAGCTGCACAACCAGGAGCTGATGGGAATAGTCACATGCCTCCGCACAACCTCTCTCTTCTGCCTTCTTCCCAGCATCGTAGGTGCCCGGGGTTTCCTGCTGCCCGAAGCAGCACACGAAAGACCTCTGTGGTGCACAGCAGCTTTGCAGAGCAGAGCTGGCACCTCACAGCAACCTGTCACCACAATTTCTGTGCCACTTAGCAGTTATAAGTACAGGAACCCAAAGGACAAACCTTGGGGTGCCCCATCCACTTCACTCTGGTGCCCATCCCAGGCAATGCCTGGCCTCTCCGCTCCATGGGGAGTACTTTGTGGCTCAGACTTTTCTGTCTTTTCTTCAACAATGCAATTGCCAGAAAACCCTTCCCTGAAACCTTGTTCTCTTTTTTCAACATGACAGCAGGTTACCTGGGAAATAAATCACTGCCAGGGTGAGAATGACCATTAAAATGCTCAGTGAGTTAGAGGCATTTGTGTTTTCAGAGCAGACTCTGAGAGGTAGAATGCTTTAGTAAGAAGAAATAATTCTGTAAGGGGAGCATTTCAGATGAGAGTCAGAGGCCAATAGGGCGACCTGGTGTCCCTGCAATTACTTCAAGGACTTACTCCGCCAAAACAAAGTCAGAAGAATTGAATGATTAAATGATTGAATGGGGGAGACAAAAATCCATGCCGTTTATCTCCCCCACTTTCTAATGAATAAAAAATGTGCAATATCTATATGTCAAATGACCAGTAGAACCATGACATACGTCTTGGTTTACATAGTCGATTTCATGGAGGATCACATTTCTAACATTTCCCTGTTGTTCCCCCTTACAGATGTTCACACTTTACTCAAATAGGTCAGGTTTTAATATTTTTGGGGGCATTTCTCCTCCTCATGCCTCCCTGCCATACTGTTTTGCCAATTAGGGAGGCTGCCACCTGTTTTCTATGCAGACAGAGGGGGAGGAACGTGGGAACATCTTTGGGTAATTCAGCAGCAGTGTCACACTAACCTGGCCACCTCTCTCTGTAACAAATGGGATGCACAGAAAGGTACATTTGGGGGACAGGTAGCACTGCTGAGCAGACACCTTGCACCTGAAATGCACACCCACGAGCTGAGTTATCAGCATTCTGGCTGCTGGATCTGCACAAGGTCAAACTGGCTCTTCTTTCAAGCCCTGAATTATGAAATAGGGTTGTACACATTTTGGAAAATCCAGTTGTAGGTGTTCTAAAAGTGCCAATTTCACCTTTTGGTTTTCATATGGTCCTAGGAAGACTTTTCAAAATTTACCTCTAGTCTCTGCTGACTTCATTATGGGCAAAGAAGAAGTGAATAATGAATATTTATGGAATAAAATGCACTCTTCCGAAATGTCAGCATTTTAAATGACGCCATAGTCTCCAGAGTCTGAGCACTCAGAAAGTAGGGAGGGTACAAGGCCTTAGAAAGGGAGCCCCTCTGTGTACCTGTTCTTAACTATCCCCACTGGCCTATTCCTATGTGCCCAGAGGGGGCATGACTTCCATTCTGGACTCCCACCCAGGCTGTCTTCTTACAGCCCTTCACCACAACCTACAACACCCCTCCTGTTCTGTACCCCTAGGCCCTTCCTCCTACCACTACCGACCCCTTTTGTTTTATGAAATCACCCTCTCAGCTTTGGTCTCCCAGCCTCTCTAATCATACCTAGTCTTCAAGGTCTACCCCAGATTCTGACTTCTCTAAGAGGTCTTTTCCCTAATTCATCTCTACAATACTGTCAATAATGATAACAGCTGTCAATCACTGAACAATCACTCCCTACCAGGCCCAGTTGTAGACTCTAATATCACCTCATGTAAGTCTCATAACAACCTAGTTATTGTTAGGTGTGGAAAGCTCAGAGAATTTGAGTGCACCAGCCATGTCACATGTGTACTCTGAGTAATAGAGCTGGAACTCCAACCCTGGTTTTCCTGGCACTGAAGACCATGCTTTTAACTGCTCCCCAGTCTGTGCTCAAGGTGCTAATTATCTAATTGTGAGAAGCCAGTGAAGCTAGATGGGACCTCAAGGGCATACAGTCCTATTCTCTCATTTTACAGATAAGGAAGCTAAAGCCCCAAGAGGCACAGAAACTTGACCAAGGTAACATGGTAATGTGTTGGCAGAGCTGGAGCAGTTTTCCTGGTTCTCAAACTCATGGTCATTTGCTCATTCAACACACATGTATGGAAGCCTCTATACAGGGACTCTGGGGGCTTCTTTTGCAAATGTAATGAATCCACACACGGAGCTGCCTTAAGATAGGGGACTGATAAGCCCCTGCCCCTTTGTAAGCAGCCCGGTACAGATGCGTGGTGTATCACTGGTGACACCAGCGTGGTACCCTCGTTGCTGGTGTTAGGCACCGGGACTGACTCACCTTGGAGTAATTGCACTTCCACAGGGGAGAGTGTGTGGGAGGGGGGGAGGCAATTGATTAAGCTATTTATTCCTTTACAGGGTAGTGTGGCAAGTACAGAAGGGCCCTGGTTAGGAGGAGAACTCAACGCTGCCCAAGTAACTCTTTCAGGAAAAAGCATTAGAAAACAGGAAGGACTCTTAGTTTTACCAACTAAATCTAATCCAATTCCAAAAGACTGTCCCTCTCTGGCTGAGGGTACGTATGTACACGGAAGTCACCAAGCTTGTCCTCTTAGGTGTCTCCCATCCATCCTGGCACCACTATCTGGTGTTTTATTATTATTGTTATTATTTATGTATTTATTTATTTAGACAGAGTCTCACTCTGTCATCCTGTGTAGAGTTCTGTGGCGTCATGATAGCTCCAGCAACTTTGGACTCTTGGGTTCAAGCAATCCTCTTGCCTCAGCCTCCTGAGTAACTGGGACTACAGGCCTCTGCCATGATACCTGGCTAGTTTTTTCTATTTGTATTAGGAATGGGGTCTCACTTTTGCTCAGGCTGGTCTGAAACGCCTGAGCTTAAGCAATCCTCCGGCCTCAGCCTTCCAGAGTGCTGGGATTACAGGTCACCTGATGTCCATTACATTCTCACTGTGCCCAGCCTATTTATTTATTTCACAAGCAGAGTTTGTCGGAGGATCCTTGGAGATGCCCAACAAACCCTGTCAAGTGAGCTGATGGCCGGTGGGGTCCACAATGAGGTCCTGTTAGAGAATTTGGAAGAAAAAGAAATCCAACTTCTCCTTGAAAGTTAAACAGTAATACAACACATACTTGATCACAGCAAGGACGGGCTGCATGACCATGCAAAGGGAAAAGAATGGCTGCCAGATCAGTAATATCTGACTGTAACTCATCTTGCCACACGTCACCCAAACCAGGGTGACTGAACAGACAGTACACAAACCGGGCTTTCAAAATGATGTGTTGAGTGGAGATTCGTGGGCATAGAAGACTGGGTAGGGGTCAGGGGAGGGCAGGTCACCTGATGTCCATTACATTCTCACGCAGCCTTCAGTAATCTAGAAAGGCCAAACAACAGGCAGGAGAGGGACCCTGGCTCTTGGGCTGTGACTCATGCTTGATGACTGGGAGGCCCCAGTCCCTCCCCGGGTTAGGAGCTGGGAAGCACCAGCTAATGTGCTAGAACCTTGACCTCCAAGCCTTGTTATCGCAGCTATGGGACATGGGGGACTAGAAGACTAAACTGCCACCTTACCTTTCTACTGGGAGTGGCTGACCTGGGTTGCCATAGATCCCTTCAGGAGGCCGACTCCTAGGAACACATCAGCCATGTCCGAGAAGTGAGAGGATAGGTTTTTTTTTTTTTGGAGACAGAGTCTCACTATGTCACCTTGGATAGAGTGCTGTGGCATCACAGCTCACAGCAACCTCCAACTCTTGGGCTTAAGCAATTCTCTTGCCTCAGCCTCCCAAATAGCTGGGACTATAGGTGCCTGCCACAAGGCTCAGCTATTTTTTGGTTGTAGTTGTCATTGTTGTTTGGCAGGCCTGGGCTGGATTCGAACCTGCCACCTCTGGTGTATGTGGTTGGTGCTCTAGCCACTGAGCTATAGGCAGTGAGCTGAGAGGATAGCTTTTTGCTGATGGAAATTACACTTTAGAGAATTGATGAAAGTATCTGAATATTGAGTATGACCAAGTCCTCAGGAAATCCAACAGGAGTTTGGACACTGTTAGTTTCACAGCTTCCCTGTAAAAGACAGGTTGTGTCTGCCACAAAGATGCTTCTTGCCAGGAACCAGCCAGCAGAAAAGCCGCCTGCTCTAACACACTGGAGCCTAGAACCCTCCCTGCCTTGGCTTCTCTCAGACCCACCTTCAAGCTGTCCTTTCCACAGCAGTTGCCCCACAACTATTTACCCGGGTGCTTTTGATGTGGTATCTTTGCAAGATGCCACTGCAGCATCTTTGCTGGAACCACCCCATACCCCAGGTCAGGACCCTCAGGAGAAGGGCTGGCAAACTTGATGGTGAACACAGGAAGGTGAAATGGGCATCATGTTCCCAGTTGGAGACAGCTGAGGTGCAGGAGTGTGGCAAGGTGAAAAGGGGAATTGATTGTCTCCTGGCTGTGATGCCACCTGGAGCAGGGGCCACAAGGCTACTTGTGCTCCCGTCCTCTGGCCTCAACAGCACCCATGGTGGACTGAAGGTCCTCAAAGCTCAGTATGGCCAGGTTGACACAACTCCGGCTCTCAACTTTCCCTGCCTTACTTATACAAACTTCCTGAGAGGTAAGTCCAAGAAAGAGAACATAATTATAAGTGACAAGCTACCTGCCCCACGGCTGCCAGCGTGCCCTGCGAGGCAACACTTGGGTGGCAGAATCCCAGATTGTCATCCTTATGTGGGCTCTTTTAAATGCATGGCTTCACACATCTTCAACTCAAGCTTCCCAGATCTCTTTTCTGTTTACAATCAAACCTTGGTGCTCTCTTGTGGGTCCAGGCTTTAACAGCTCCTGGAGATTGGCAATTCCAAAAGCTCTACCTGCTACTGTGGCCTTTGTCCTGGACTTCAAAGTCACACATTCAGTTGTACAACTGACATCTCTACTTGGATGTCTGATAGGATCCCAACCTTACTCCATCCATCCCCTATAAACAAATTCCTGTCACTCTCCCCCAAACCTGCTGCTTCTCCATTAGCTGCTCAAACCAAAAACTCTGGAGTCATCCTTGATTCTTTGTTTTTCCTTCCACCCTGTTAAGTCATCCAGCAAATCCTACTGATGCCCCACCTTTAAGTAACCACTTCCATTGCTACTGTCTCAAACCATCATCTTCCACAGGAGCGCTGAGATCATCTAAGACTCTCTGCTCCAGCTTTGCACCCCAACTATCTCACTCTCTCCTCACATCTGCTTGAATAATCCTTTTAAAACAGATCAGGTCAAATCAAATCCCCACCTCTAATAGTTGTTCATGTCACTCAGACTAAAATCCAGTCCTTTCCGAGGCACAAAGTGCTACATAATCTTGTCCTGGCCTTTCTTCGTGACTGTGCATCCCACCAGACTAGCCCCCCCCCCCCAACTCAATACACTTCAGACAGAAGGACATCGCCCTTCTCTTCATTTGAGAAGCTCTTCCCTAGTTACCCCTATGGCTCAATTCCTCTCTTCGTTTTGATCTGTTTTGATGCCATCAAAAATAGTTCCTGGATACTTTTTTTTTTTGTAATTACATATACATGTGTTTATTAGGTTTCCATTTTTTTGCCTTCACAAAATTAAAGAGGCTTAAAATTTAATAATAATAACAATGTTTAAGATAAGGACTAGAAACAAACACCTCGTAAAGAACGATTGAACATAAATTCCATGTGGGCAGAGACTTGGCCTTTTTTTGTCCTCTGCTTAACCTGCTTATTACTCGAAGTTCAAGATTCTGGTATAGGTTAATAGAAGAGTGCCTTGTGACACAGATAGACGTTAAAAACTTTTCCACTGGCCAATACTTGCCAGTTTGAATCAAGATACTCTTGATGCTGAGTAATCAAATACAGAAATCACTTTAAAGATTGGCGTAACACTGCAGCTGTCAATTGTAACTCAGAGTTTCAAATTTACCTGCTCATCTGCGAAAAAGACAACAAAACCTGCACCCTCCGACCAATTTATTTGTAATAGGAGGCTGGAGTAGATTATTTCTCGCACGAACTTTTTGCTCTTTGATACTTTGAAACTGCCCATCAAATGCACACTCGGCAGGACGTTTTTGCACAGCTTATCTGTGACTTTCTTGGGCTTAATGGGAACTTCGTATAAAATCACTCCAGCTGGGTGTGATTGTGTGAGCCAGCAGTCCCAGCTACTCAGGAGGTGGACGCACAAGGATCGCTTATGCCCAGGAGTTCAAGTCCAGCATGGGCAATATAGCAAGACCCCCATCTGAAAAGAGAAAAATCCACTCAGTAAACTATCTGACAATAAGTAGATGTTAGGTACATACTATTTACCAGTGCTCTTTAATTTTTTTCTCCTGTAATTCCATGTTTTAGTTTGGAATAATTTTCAAACTCAGGAAAACAGGATAGTGTTCTAGTGCAAGTCTGCTGGTGAATTCTCTCAGCTTTTCCTTGAAAATCTCTTTATATTCTTTCACTTTTGAAAGATACTTTGAGCATAGAATTATAGGTTGCCAGCCATTTTCTTTCAGCAATTTAAATGTTATTCTATTGTCACCTGGATTGTAGTTTGCTAAAAAATTAACTACTTTTTGGCCAGGTGTGGTGGCTGATGCCTATAATCCTAGCACTCTGGGAGGCCCAGGCAGGATCGCTTGAGCTCAGAACAAGGCAAGACTCTCTTCTGTACTAAAAGCAGGAAAACTACCCAGGCATTATGGCGGGCTCCTATAGTTCCAGCTACTCAGTAGGCTAAGGCAAGAAGATTGCTTGAGCCCAAAAGTTTGAGGTTGCTGTGAGCTATGATGCCATAGCACTCTACCCAGGGCAACAGTGTGTTTTATTCTAACAATAGCTATGTTGAAAGCTCTTTTTAGCTCAATGAGCTTTCATTACTGTACCAAACACCTAATTTACATCCCTGTTATTCTAGAAATTGTTTTTTGATTGCTCAGCCCCTAGTTGCCAACTATTTCTCTAAAAATAACTCTCTTCTGGCCTCTGCTGGTGAGATAGCAGACAGCTGTTTCATTAATTCTTTGCTTAAACTAAACTACATGCTAAAGAGCTCAGGTATAAGGACCTGCAGTTTTCTAAGGAACCATTCCAACAGTATCAACTTAGCTTACACTGCTACAGACAATAGACAGCTGGATGGTAAAATTTAAGATATAATTCAGATTTATAACGTGGTATTTTTCAAAATTAAATTCATGCTTCTTGGTTTCCTGGAAGCTGCCCGGTGGATCATATTATTTATTGGGATTAACCAAATAGCTGAACAAAGAGGCCATGAGATGGAGAAAGTGCTATTAATCTGTCAATCCTGCCTGTGCCTAGAAATTCATGCTTAAGATGCCAGAGATAACCAAGTAAGATTCTCAGGTGTTTCTTTAAAAGCTTGTTCCTTTGGAAAACGTTTGTCATATTTTGCCTAATTCTGACACACTACTAATGTTGTGTCTGGTAAAAATAAAACACTTGGAAAGTGTTTGTTAAATAAATGAATTAGTTTCATGTGGTTTATGTAACATGATTTTTTTGGTAACTGAATTATGAATTAAAAAGTCTTGAAAGGAAACTCTGCCGTCTTTCAAAGTTATTTCTGTTGAGGATCTAAGAATGACTAATATGCATTTTAAAACACGTTTGATGCAGTTTATTTTTCAGACTGTTACTTGTAAGTTGAGCAGCCTTCCCAGTTGGACTCAGAAAAATTTTCACTGCATGAAAGGTTTTAGGGAATATTATTCTGCTTCATCTGGCTTTACTCTTAAGGTAACAGGTCTAAATCATTCAAACTTGCATTGAAAAATCTTAGGTTTCAAATGGTTTAATCAGAATACTTGTTAATCAAAGGCAGGAAAGGTGTTCCTTAAATGTTAAGTTCTGCCTAGTTCCAATAAATAAGAGGACCTCAACTTAAAAAGCTTACATCTTTCTTTAAGGCTGCATAAAATTCCACGATGTACATATACCACAATTCTTTTGCCAATTTTTTATGGGGAGGCTATTTGTCTTTTCATTATTGGTTTGTAGGACTTTTGACTGCATCTGAGTTTGCAGATACGTTTGCGGTAATGAAATTATCTTCGCCTACTTTACTGCGGTAACGCTTCCAGACTCCTGAGATAAGTCTAAGTTGTAAGCCTGTAGCCAAGTTTAGAAGGGAGCCCCAGAGAACCTGGGTCTCCTTCCTCTCATGCTACTGTGTTCGCTCCTCCCCAACAGATAGTGACCAGTACACATTCAAAGACGACCTAGGGAGGGTGAGAGAGAACCTGGGGGAGGGGTGGAATGCACGCCACACAATGCTATTCAATTGTTCATCTTTTCTTTTAAAACAGTGAATAGCTGCATTGTGACCTTGGGCCAAGTCGTGGAGGAAGTTATCTTATTATCTCTTAAGTATGAAATAAATAAGTAATCATGAGCTTTCATACATGCCAAGTCTACATAGATTATGGGGCTGAAAGAAACCCTTCCGTGTGAAGGCAAAAGCCACTTTCACACATCAAAACAATTCCTGCAGCTCTGCATGCACGGCACTAAACCAAGCCCTCTTCCCCTTCCAGTTATGGGTCATGACCCCTTCCTGCCACCAGGTGGCAGACTCTGACCGTTTTGCTGCCTCACAAAGCCTTAAGCACCTGCTCAGGGTTCAATAGGGGTCGGAATCCTAGAGGTCCTCACAATGCCAAGCAAGAGTCAGCATTCCACATGCAAAGCAGATGCAGAGCGTGGGGTTTGTAAGATAAAATGCTAGAGATCTGTTCTATAATAATATGCACCTACGTAACACTCCAGAACTGTACATCTAAAAGTGGTTATGATGGCGAATTTTATGTCACATGTTTTGCACCATAATTGAAAAGTAGAAAATAAAAATAATAATAATAATGATAAGTCAAGCCTTTTTTTCTTTTTCTTTCTTTCTTTTTTCTTTTCTTTCTTTTTTTTTTTTTTACAAAATTTCTTATTTTATTTTTATTGTTGGAGATTCATTGAGGGTACAAGAAACCGGGTTACACTGATTGCATTTGTTAGGTAAAGTCAGTCAAGCCTTTCTTTACCCAATCCCACTTGGAGGTATCATTCCCCCTCCGCCAAGTCCTCAGGCATTCTCTCATCATTTCTATCAACAATACTCATCATCTCTATCAGCAATAATAATAATGCCAAATTTCAAATAAAAGTAGATGTTTAAAGGTAAAGCCCCTCTGTGCTGTGATTTCTCCACAAGACTGTTCACTCTGCAGAACATAACAGTTTGTAGAAATAAAGACACGGAGAGGTTAAAACATGGTCTTAGACACTAAGCAGATGGGAGCCAGGGCCCACACAAGAATTCAAACCAAGGGGCACAGTAGTTGGTGTCCTGATTACTGGGTGGAGAGGGAGCGAGAATGTCTGTACTGAGGGGACACACTCCTTCCACAGCTGGCAACCCCGGACATCAGCCCTAAGTGCGGCCAGTGAGGACCTGCTGCCCTCCCCACCCCCACAGCTCTCTCACCTGGAAACACCTGCACAGATGCCTGGAGTTGAGTTTGCAACAGACCTTTAGGAAGCACCTCTGAGAGTGAGAACCTGCAACTCAGGAAAGGGAAGGAACTTTGCCAAGGTCAGGCTCCTAGTGAGGCCAGAACCTGACTAAACCCAGAGTCTTCTGAGGCGCAGCCTGGGGGCCCCATGCTCCTCATCCTGCTTGTTTAAGAAAATCGGCAAACATATTGGGCCACCAACAATTTTTTTTTTTAACCTTTACCACCCTTGTCAGTCTTGGAAAATGGACCAAAATTAAATGTAACCTGATAGTGGTCCCACAGGGACTCAAACCTCAAAGAGCTCGTGGAAGCTGTGGGGTCGAGCTCTCCCTCACTCGGCACTGATTTCCTCCACACTGCACAAAGTCAGAAAAGACATGTTCCAAGCTGAAAGCTGGCAGGTGAGAACTGATGGGAGGCCCGGGTCAAACCGCGGCTCCTGTGTCCACCGGCAGGGGGCACAGCCTGCCTGTCTTCTCGGCTCGTGCAAGCTGCAAAGACAACCCCATCCTGTGGGTCTTTCTACTTACTGGAGGCAACTTTTTAAAATATATAGACTCTTGGACTCAAGCAATCATTCTGCCTCAACCTCCCCAGCAGCTGGGACTACAGATGACCTCCACAATGCCCGGGTAGTTTTTCTATTTTTGGTAGAGGTGGGATCTAGCTCTTGCAAGGGCTAGTGTCCAACTCCTGAGCTCAAACAATCCACCTGCCTCCAAATCCGAGCGCTAGGATAACAGGCGCGAGCCAAGGCATCCAGCCGGGAGGCAACTTTAAACAGAAAGAGTGTAACAGAGCTGCAAAAGTGTGGACGTGGGTATAACCTCACCTCAGACAGGGATAGCCACAGAAATGAAATTTTACACTGTGGTTTGGGAATGGGTTTTTTTCAGGGAGGGAAAGCACATTTTTTTTAGTTTTATAAAGGAAATCAATTTATTTTTCTTTTCTTTCTTTTTTTTCCTTTTCTTTTCTTTTTTTTTTTTTTTGATGCAGAGCCTCAAGCTGTCATCCTGGGTAGAGTGCTGTGGTGTCACAGCTCACAGCAACCTCCAACTCCTGGGCTTAAGCGATTCTCTTGCCTCAGCCTCCCAAGTAGCTGGGACTACAGGCGCCCGCCACAATACCTGGCTACTTTTTGATTGTAGTTGTCATTGTTGTTTGGCAGGCCTGGGCTAGATTTGAACCTACCAGCTCAGGTGTATGTGGCTGGCACCTTAGCCATTTGAGCTACAGGCGCCAAGCCAGGAAATCAATTTCTGAATGCTTAGGAAATGGAAATTCTTAGCAAAGATGAGTTGGTAAGACATATCAATTGTATTTTAAGTTTTTGAAAAATTATACATTAAAAATGCATGTAGGCCAGACATGATGGCTCACACCTACAATCCTAGCACTCTGGGAGGCCGAGGTGGGTGGATTGCTTGAGCTCAGGAGTTTGAGACCAGCCTGAGCAAAAGTGAGACCCTGTCTCTACTAAAAATAGAAAAACTGAGGCAAGAGGATCGCTTGAGCACAAGAGTTGGAGGTTGCTGTGAGCTATGACATCATAGCATTCTACGCAGGGTGACAGTTTGAGACTCTGTCTCAAAAAAAAAAAAAATTGCATGTAAAAGGAAAGAACCAAATTTGGAAAACGAGGCAGGTGAGAACCAAACCAGTAATGGAGAATCAGTGAAAAGAACAGCACTGGAAGATGTCAGAGACATGGGCACAGTCTGCCTGGGCTCAGGGCTGCGTGCCACACACCAGATGAAGCACAGTTACTCGTCTGTAAGTGGAAAAATAATAACCCCATGACAGGCTGTCTGGTTGATGTAGTTAAGTGCCATGTCTAGTACATCAAACAAGTTCAATAGTGGTCAAGTGCATCTGAATCTGTTAGAAGATAATAAGAATTGATAACGTGTCACATTCTATACCCAGATTCTGTGTGACAATAAGTCAGAAAAGACATGTTCCAATACACATGGTAAGTGCTCTCTTATATATTTCTTATCTTCAAAACAATCCAGCCAGATAGTCGTTAATGTATTCTTAAGTTTGCCAGTACAATCAGCTGGAAGTAAGGAAAGAAAGGATCTTATTTACAATAGCAAACGAAAGACAAAATACGTAGAAGGAAATGTACCCCAGAGTGTGCAAACAATAAAGATAACTTTCAAACTGTGTTGAGGGACTCAAAAGGAATAAATGGAAAGATTTTCAGTGTTCTTGGAAAAGAAGATTCAATATGACAACCCTATCAACTCTGAGCTCACTTATAAGTTAAATGTGATCCCATTAAAATAGAAAACCTTTAGAATTACATGAGCTAATTCTGAATCTCCTGTGAATCGGATCACTGATAAAATCACTGAAAACATCCGCAAGTGCCCTCCAAGCCCCTCAACTTGACATTACAGGCGAGCTCTCAACCCTCCTCCTGGTTTTCTAACAAAGCACAGGCGTCCTTGCCAGGTCCTGCCTCATTCACACCCACTGCCCCTGGGCCACGGGCAAGTCCCAGACAAGACCCGGTCTTTCCTCCCTGCGGCGCCAGCCTGGGAACAGCAGACAGAGCACCGGCCCTGGTGGCCTCTCCGCCTGATCCCCCAGCCCTTCCCTTCCCTGGCACCAAAACAGATGACTTCATCTGAGGGACCCAGCTCCTATCAGCTGGCCAGGCCGCCCAGGCAGGGAGCAGGAGGGAGCACTGAGGCAGAGGCCGGCCGGGGTTCTGGTTACTTTGGCACAGGCAAGGGTTCTGCGGAGTGTCAGCCGCAGCCTTCCAATGAGAGAAGCCACGCCCTGTGCTGGGGGTCCCTGCATCAGGGCTGACACTGCTCCTGCTCATGGTTGCTCTCCTCTGTGCCACGCTGGGGTGCACAGTGGCTAAGCCAGGACACATGAACAGAAGGTGGCTCCTTCTCAGGGAGCTCTCTGTTCTTGGGAGCCCCATGCTGAAGACCACAGCCCATTCGTCTGGTCAGTGTGGACATCTCAGTGCCTTCATTTTTAATCCAGTAGAGGAATTAAAGTCTCCATCACTGTCCAGAGGCAGGTGTCCACTTCCTCACCCCTTGACCTGGTTTCTTTATGATGTTATATGGGACAGATCTGTAGGGAGATCAGCTCATGCAAGCAACGGCCCCAGGGATACAGCCACGTCCTACCTGGTTGTGTCACTGCTCCGGGGACTTCACTGCTAGTGTCTTTTTCCACTTTGGTCCAATGCTTTAAGGGTGCTGGTTACTGCCCCAGTCAGAATGGAGCCCCTGCTGTCACCTGTGAGAGGACAGGCTCTGGTTCTCGGACCCTGTTCACTGGGCTTCCCACAACCAAGACACTTCAGCAAAGTAAGTTACCTAACCTGTCTGGACCTCAGTGGCCTCATCTGTGAAATGTGTTTATAATTGTTGCTATCTCAGGTCATTGCTGTGAGGATCAAGTAAATTAATAAATGACTTCGTGCCCAGCACAAAGTGGTAAGCTCTCAGTAAACATGAGTTATCGCTATTAATGGGCCTGTCTGCTGGTGGGGGTGGTCTCTATGATGCGGTGGCCTCTAAGGTGGTGGGCTTCCATTTGGCTTCCTCCACGCCCACCAGTGTGACGGCACCATCCTTTGAGTGTCTGAAAAGAGGGCTCTGTGACCCCCAAAGCAGTCCTGGCCCCCGTGCGCTGGGCTCTGAGGTTCCCTTGGGCCCTCTCTGCCCCTATCCAGGGCAGGGCACACTGATTCCTGGTGCTCAGATACTTTAAGTTCCTCTGAGCCTTCAGAGTCACTGGATGGAGAAGCGGAATTTGTTCAACACAAGGAGAAAGCCACATTCATGCCTCTTTTGCACAGGAAGGGACAGGTGTCAGTGGGCAGAGAGCGTGACCTCCAGAAGCCCCCCGAATATAAAGACCTACCCCAGGCCTTCTCCCAGGAACTCAACTCCAGGCGGTACAAGGCCAGTGCACTCTGTGCAGACTCTGGACAACTCTTCATCCTGCTGTGGCCAGAGGTCATCTCTAGAATGGGCCCTGCTTCTCTCTCCATGCAGTTGGAGATAGACAGGAAATCAGGGGGTAACCGTGGGAGCAGGAATGGCCTGGATACTGTGTCTCATCAGATTGCACTTTCTCACCCATCTTCTACAAAATACCACCTTGGCAGAGGGGTCCTGCATTTTTATTAGGCTTTTCTCTTTCCATATTCTGACATGAACAAAAACCACCTGCCCTGTAACACCTCAACTGGTTAGAAGGGTGTGTTACAGGCCTCTTTTTTGGTGGTCAGTTTTTAATGAAAAGACCGAGAACTGGGGCCAGCGTGGTGGCTCACACCTGTAATCCTAGCACTCTGGGAGGCCAAGGTGGATAGATTGCCTGAGCTCACAGGTTTGAGACCAGCTTGACCAGCTTGAGAGCAAGACCTCATCTCTAAAAATAGATGGGTGTTGTGGCAGGCACCTGTAGTCCCACTACTTGTGAGGCTGAGGCAAGAGAATCGTTTAAGCCCAAGAGTTTGAGGTTGCTGTGAGCTGTGATGTCATAGCACTCTACCCAGGGTGACATAGTGAGCCTAGGTCTCAAAAAAAAAAAAAAAGAAGAAGAAGAAGGGGGGAAGAATCATAGCCAACTGTGGATGTGGGCGACTTTCACGCTCTGTACAGCCCAACAAGGTCTCAGTGTTTCCAAGCAGAGTCTCACGGGCTCCGGGGACCAAGAGCTGTCTGCCTCCCTGGCCTCAGGCCAAGACACATCTGCCCATCATTCTAAGTACCCACCACCAGTGATACTTGACACACAGGAAAAACAACTTAAAAGGGGCATCAGTGCCACCCAGACCACCAATGTCAGACACAGCTTCAAGGAACATGCAGGGCAGAAGACATAGGTAAGAATTACAATGGTAGAAGGCAGCGTGGAAGCTTCGCCAGATCGTGAGGTCCTCGAGGGCAGGAATGGGCTCCTTGCTCCATGTATTCTCTGGGATGCAGAGTGCCTGGCACACGCTGACCTAGCGAAGAAGTCTGCACAGTGTGGCCTGCAAGGTGTGGGCACCCAGGGGCACAGTGAGGAAGAGGAAGCCTGGCTCTCAGAAGCTGTGCCCACCTGCCTGTGGGCCTTGGGGGAGACAGGAAGGTTTGCACACCTGCACACCACTGCAGAGCCACTTTGCCATCCTGCCTCCTGGCCTAGCGCCAGGGCCCCCACAGTTCCTCTGATGAACTTGCAGCCTTCACCCCGTGATTGCAGGAAGCAGTCTGGTTCCAGCACGTCTTCAGCAATGCCCCGGTCACAGGCCTAACTCTCCCTCCCAGCCCTCAAGAGCGCTCCTCACCATCATGACCTCTGCCTGACTCTGCTTGGAGCGGCAGCGCTCCCTGCCTGACTCCACCCCAGCATGGCAGAGGCTTCGCAGGAGGGCCAGGCGGGGCAAACTGTCAGGCTGGTATTATTGTCCAGGCCTGGGAGGCCACTTATCTGCAGCACCCACCTGGGGAAATGAGATAGCGCGGCAGCACTTTCCCACTCCTGTTCTTATCTGGGCCGGGAAGAAGGCTGCATTTGTGTGTAAAGTCACGCATGTGTGATCTCACAAACTCCTCTGTGCGTCCGTTTGAATGTTTTTCATCCCGTGACTTCTGACCACATATATGGACAATGGCACCAGCTTGCGACTTGGATACGAAGCATGAGTCTCTGTCTGTGTAGGGTCCGTTAGGAGAGAAGGAGGCGAGGGGAGACAAGAGGACAAAAACAACTGGAGGGGAACATCAAAAATTTGAAACAATTTTGGTGAAAGAACAAAGAAAAGGTTATTTTCATACATGGATTATAAAAGTGTATGTTGACGAGGTCCTTTGAGAGAGTGATCTCTAAATGTTAAAATGTTGAAATGTTAAATGTGTCTTTTCTTCACTGCTAAATCTGCTTTCCATTTCTACTGTACTCGTTTTTTGTTTGTTTGTTTGTTTGTGTAGTTTTGGGCCGGGCTGGGTTTGAACCCGCCACCTACGATATAGGGAGCTGGTGCCCTACTCCTTGAGCCATAGGCGCCAAAGAAACACTGCATATGAAACACGGAGACACATGTAAGAATGCTCATTAAAGATTAATTTATGGGCTCAGCGCCTGTAGCACAGTGGTTATGGCACCGGCCACACACACCGAGGCTGGCAGGTTCATACCCGGCCCTGGCCATCTAAACAATGACAACTGCAACAAAAAAATATCCAGGCATTGTGGCTGGGACACCTGTAGTCCCAGCTACTTGGGAGGCTGAGGCAAGAGAATCGCTTAAGTCTTAGAGTTTGAGGTTCCTGTGAGCTGTGACGCCACGGAACTCTACCAAGGGTGACATAATGAGACTCAAAAAAAAAAATTATTATTTATGGTAGTAAAACAACCTAGATGTTAATTGACAAGAGAGTGGTTAAATACAGAGGGTGCTAAAACAAAATTTATACACATTTTAAGAAAGAAAAAAACTGTATTAAAATAGTAATCCTCAGTGTCTACCAATAACAAAAGATGAATACAAATCGTATTTAGCACCTCTTTTTTATTTTTATTTTTTTACTTTGTCACCCTTGGTAGAGTGCAGTGGCGTCACAGCTCACAGCAACCTCCAGCTCTTGGGCTTAGGCAATTCTCTTGCCCCAGCCTCCCAAGTAGCTGGGACTATGGGTGCCTGCCACAATGCCCGGCTATTTTTTTGTTGCAGTTTGGCTGGGGCTGTGTTTGAACCCTCCACCCTCAGTATATGGGGCCAGCGCCCTACTCACTGAGCCACAGGCGCACCCATTTAGCACCTCTTGTAATTGCAGAAGTCAAACATGACTTGAGATTTCAAACTTAACTCAGGTTTTTCCTTTATTAAATGTGTATATATTTTTTGGCACCCTCTGTGTATTATAGTGTGGCATATCAATACTTTAGAATGCTATGTGTCAATCAGAAAGAACAAGAAAAATCTTTGTATCAAAATAGAAAGATTCCCCCAATAATTTTTTTAAATTGCAGAATTCATATGGATTACATCACATAAGCAACAAAAAGAGGATAGGTAGATAGATAATAGATAAACAGATAGATAGATATAAAGGCCTGCAACATGTTTACACCGAAACAACAGTGGTGGGTATCGCTAAAAGGGAGAGCTGAAATTAAAGGTGGAAAAGTGGGCGGCGCCTGTGGCTCAGTGGGTAGGGTGCTGGCCCCATATACCGAGGGTGGCAGGTTCAAACCCAGCCCCCGCCAAACTGCAACAAAAAATAGCCAGGCGTTGTAGTGGGCACCTGTACTCCCAGCTACTCAGGAGGCTGAGGCAGGAGAATCTCCTACTCCCAAGAGCTGGAGGTTGCTGTGAGCTGTGACACCATAGCACTCTACCAAGAATGATAAAGTGAGGCTCTGTCTCTACAAAAATAAATAAATAAATAAATGTGGAAAAGTATCTTTTGCCTTCTGTGCATTATCTGAATTGTTTACAATGGAAGTAAGTTTCTTTATTACTTGTGCTTAATAAGTATTAAAAAATACTTATTCCTTTTTTAAAGAAATCAGCAACAATTGAACCCACTCACTATAGACCCTATGATGTAAATAAAAGCAGGGAAAGACCATGAATATCTTGTTTTCTGTGGAAACCCAGTGATGCAGCCTGAATCTCATTGTTCTGATGAGGTGAAGGAAGGCCCTCAGTACCCCCATTGGCCTCACTGGTGTTCCTGGTGGAGAATGGGGTGTATTTTTCCCTGTGTACTGTTCTGTGCCATAGCTGCCACTGCAGAGAACCCAGGGAGGGTGGCTGAAACTTTTCCCTAGAGTTAAATCCAGAAAAAGGTTTAATTTGGGCCAATCTCTTTTTCCCCTTTATTTTATCAATGGGGAAACTGGGGCTGTGTTTTTAGTGAGAATTTGCCCCATCCTACCACTGTCACCCTACTGTAGAAATCCTATATACTCAGGAAGAGAACTGATCTTCCACACACCGTGTTATTTGATTCTGCCAGATGCTCAGGAAGCATATCATAAACTTGGGACCAATTTTGTCTGTTGTAAAACATAACATAAAATCGACCATTTTAAGGTGTGTAGTTCATTAGTGTTAAATATATTTGCATTTTTATATAACCACCTCCATAACCTTTTCATCCCAAACTGGAACTCTGTACCCATTAGACAGTAATTCCCTGTCCCATCTTCTCCAGACTCTGGAAACTGCTGTTCTACTTTCAGTGTCTATGAATTTGATCACTTTACATACTTCATATCAGTAAAATCATACAATATTTGCCCTTTTGTGTTTAGCTTCTTTCACTTACCATAATGTCTTCAAGGTTCCTCTACATTGTAGCAGGTGTGGGAATTCCCTTCCCTTTTTAAGGCTGGATAATCTTCCATTGGACAGGCGGGACGCTGTGGCTCACACCTGTAATCCTAGCACTCTGCCAGGCCAACATGGGTGGATTGCTTGAGTTTTAAAACAGCCTGAGCAAGAGTGAGACCCCTGCCTCTACTAAAAAATGAAAAGCTGAGGTAAGAGGATCTCTTGAACCCAAGAGTTGACCTTGCTGTGAGCTGTGATGCTACATCACTCTACAGAGGGCAACAAAGTGAGACTGTCTCGGAAAAAAACAAAAAAAAAATCTCTCCAGTATCTAAAGAGTGTGAGTGAAATTAAAAGGGAAAAAAATAAACAAATAAATAAAGTGCCCTGCTGCCGTCAGTACCAAAAACCTGGAACACAGATTTTCCATTTTTGTTTTGCCCTCACACAGATGTAAGTATACAACATACAACGAATATAAAATGTAGGCAATATATTGAATTATAGTATAACAAATACATACCACATATAGATAAGTACAGAAAAACAGACCCCCAAAGGAACACCTGGAAGATTTCACAGATGTTAATACTTTGCCACATTGGCTTGGGTATTTCTTGACAGAAAAGCCAAGTCATTACAGATAAAGCTAAAACACTTGCCACGTCCTCTAGTCCTACCCAAACCAGAGATAACTACTATTTTGAAATTATATTTATAATGTATAAGCATATTTTGTACTCTTTCTACAGGTGCACATACTCATAAGTAGCTCAAAGAACTGCACGTGTTTCATTTGTTTGCATTAATTAGATTGCGTTGGACGAGCGGGAACGCCCACCAGGTCCGGCCCCGCGCGGCGCGCGGGCGCTCGCTAGAGGTCGCTGCAGTCCCGGCCCGGCGGAGACGGGTTTGGGTTCCCTCCGCGCGAGCTTGGGCTCTTTTGCTGTTGGAGATTCTACCCACAGGATACAAGAGCTTTATTTTTCCAAAACTTTAAAGCAACGCTGAAAACAGTGACACCCTGGAATAATTTCTTTCGGTTCTTTCCCTCGAAGGAAGGGCGCGGACGGAGGCGCGCCGTGGCGGCGGCGGGCGCGTCCCCGCGCCCACCCCGCCCGGTGTCCGGCTCTGGAAACACGCGCGTGGGACTGGTTAGGGATGGAGAATCAGGGCAGGTCACTCTCTGACTCCCGCCCGTGGACAGCGGCCCCGTGGAGGCTGTTCTGGGCCGGGAAAGGAAAGGGTGGGTGGTGGCCACGTCCTGCAGGGGGCGCTGGCGGGACAGGCCAGCCCGGGAGGTCGCCTGCGGCGCTGCCCGCTCCGAATCCACCTCCCTGCCCTTCTGAGACGAGAAGCCGCCCAGAGGTGCGCGGGCCCGTGGCCAGTACGACCACACTTTGGGTGTAGTTATTGTGAAACTTGATTCCAGGTTTCGGGGGGCTTAGGGGCCTTGGCCTCTGGGGCGGGATCTAAGGCCGGGGTGAAGCTGGGGTGCTTCCCCGCTGAGGTCCCCTGGCCCCGGGGCCCGAACACGCGTGTCCACTCCCTCCCCACTCACTAAAATGTGCCGACAGAGACAGTCCCTTGGAGGAACCGAGGAGTCCATAGGGTCAGCGCCTTCTATTGCAGATCTCCTGGTCCTACAGACGTGTGGCTTCCAGGCCCAGTGGCTTTGTCCCCAGGCAAACCCCAGAGGGCGCCTGGCGCGCCAAGCCCCGCCCGCTCCTGCCCGTGGCCCCTCCCTGACCTGCCCTCTGTCCGGCCTCGGAGCCTGGGGAGGCCTGCAGGGGCCGTGGGAGTTTGGCTACCATTATCCGGCCCTTATCACCGCTGAGGCTCAGGCTGACACTGGGCCCACTTGGTTCAATGACGAGGAGCTGACCCCGGGGGCACGCCTGTCTCCAGAGAGCCGCTGCTATCGCGGTGACCCGCGGAAACCTTGGCATGAGCTCATGTTTTCTGACGACAGAGAGGACCCCTGCCGTATCTTTATTCCGCACCCCCACCCCCAGCGTCTGGGGTGAGCCGAGCTGAGGCTCCACCATTACTCACTGAAATAGCAACGCTGATAACCGCGCAGACAGAGCGCATTGATGAATTTCCATTCAGAAAACCTCCTCCCGCCCTCGCCCCTGCCTGCCTCTGTTCCGGCTCAGATGGACGCTCGGGTCCAGGCCAAGGCCTGGCTCACACACAGCCCTAAAACTGTCCCTGCCCATCAACCCAGCCCCCATGAAGATGTTGTCCATAAACACTTGGACAGTTTGTATCCAGAGAATTCACGTTCTCTCCTCATTCAGGAAAACGCCTTGGGAACAGAAAGTTTGTTTTATTTATCTATATGTTACAAAATCAGATTTGGCCCAACCAGTAACAGAGTTGTTTAATATAAATGGGCTCAGTTGAGCTGTGTGGGTGTATGTTTTATTTCTTAGGGATTAATTCTATTAGACTTGAAACTGTGGGCTGAAATTCTTCTTTCAATTTTTTTTGAGACAAAGTCCCACTCCATCACTCTGGGTAGAGTGCCATGGCATCATCATAGCTCACAGCAACCTTAAACCCTTGGGCTCAAGCCATCCTCTTTGCCTCAGCCTCAGTAGCTGGAACTACAGGCAGCTGCCACCACTCCCAGCTAGTTTTTCTAATTTTTTTTTTTTTTTTTAATATAAATAGGGTCTCGCTTTTGCCCAGGCTGGTATTGAACTCCTGAGCTCACCTGCCTCAGCCTCCCACAGTGCCAGAATTACTTGTGTGAGCCACTGAGCCTGGCCAATTTTTTAATTTTTTTTTTTTCTTGAGCCAAAGTCACCCTGTCACCTTGGGTAGACTGCCATGGTGTCATAGCTCGCAGCAATCTCAAACTCTTGGGCTCAAGCAATCCTCTTGCCTCGTCCTCCAGAATAGCTGGGATTACAGACACCCACCACCACACCAGGCTGATTTTTTTCGATTTTTAGTAGAGATTGGGTCTTGCTCTTGCTCAGGCTGGTCTTGAACTCCTGAGCTCCAGCAATCCATCCATTATAGGCCGGAGCCACTGTGCCGGACCATCTTTTCTCAATTCTGGAAATTACTTAGCTATTATTCTTCAAATATTGCCTCTGTTCTATTCTCTTCTTGTCTTGTTCTGGAACTCAAACTGAACTTAGTCCATCTTCTATATGTCTTATCCTTTCTTCTCCATTTTCCATTGTTTTGTCTCTTCATATTGCATTCTGGATAATTTCCTATCCACTAATTCTCTCTTTAGCTGTGCCTAATCAGTTATTATGCCCATTCTTGAACTTTCAGTTTTTTATTTTTGTATTTTTCATTTGTACAAGTTCTATTGGTTTTCTTTCAAAATCTGTTGTATCATTTTTGAAAGTTTTCTGCAGATATTTTCTACCCCCTAGGATGCTGTTCTGATATTTTGCATGCCACTTTCTATTTTGTCCCATGCCAGAGTGTTTTTAATACCACTGCTGGTTGTTAGTATTGAGTATAAATGTTAAGAACTGCAAGAGCACACCTGCTAAGCAGAAACCCACTTTCCTGTTTGTATTCTGAATTTTTTTTATTTTTATTTATATATTTATTTTATTTTTTTGTAGAGACAGAGTCTTACTTTATCACCCTTGGTAGAGTGCCATGGCGTCACACAGCTCACAGCAATGTCCAACTCCTGGGCTGAGGTAATTCTCTTGCCTCAGCCTCTTGAGTAAGCTGGGACTACAGGTGCCCACCACAATGTCTGGCTACTTTCTTGTTGCAATTGGTCCAGGGCTGGGTTTGAACCTGCTACCCTAAGTGTATGGGGCTGGGGCCCTACCCACTGAGCCACAGGCACCGCTCTGTATTCTGAAAAGTTTTGAGAAAGAAAAATAAACAGAGAAAGAGTGAGAGCCTGGCTTTGAATCTGCTCACCAAATGGGCCTATTGAAAAGAACCCCAGAATTAAGGGGTCTGGCCTGTCCCCCTGGTCAGTGGTAGCCCAGGGAGCACTTAGGAAATACCTCTCCCCATGGAAACTAGCATGGCAAACAGGGCTCTCTCTTTCAAATACCATGCAGGTAAACTGATGGCACAACAGAGAAAGAAGGCCCGCATTGCCTTCAGAGGTGAGGGCCTGTGTCCAGCTCTGACTCTGCTGAAGGGGCTGGAGTCCAAGGGCCTGAGTTCAAATCCCAGGGTTGCCTGGGCAAGGCTTCCTAATCTAAAAACAATCACTTTGTCATTATTCCGTGTGAGGACTCCAAAGTCAGGCTGCCTCCCTGCTCTGGCCTGCTGTGACTTGCTGACCCTTCCTCAGTCCCACTTCCTTATCTGCGCTGCCTCTTGAGGGTCTTGTGGCTAATGAGTCCGTCTATGTAGAAAACTTAGAGCAGCATCTGCATGTAATAAGTAATCCAAAAAAAAGCACTTGGCACTTCAGTAGTGTCCAATTTTAATTATGAATCACGCCTCAATTTGCTCACCCACAAAGTGGGAATAATCGTATCTACCTGAAAACACAGAAGAAAAATGAAATGCTGTGTGCAAGTTAATTCATTTCACTTAAATGTCTCACTTTACAAAAGTCTTTTTATCCCTCCCCCAAGTGACACTGGGCTTGGATGATGAGGGTGCTGCTGGACTAGAGAGGCTGGGGACAGCAGCCATGGGTCAGGACGGAGCCAGCCACCCCGTCACCCCCACTGCCACTCCCTGCAGCTCAGCCAGCTCCGTCACACCAGCCCCTTCCACAAAGACCTGCTAAGGGCAGATCTTTCAAGAGGTGCTTTTCAGAAGCCCCAGTGACATACACCTGACCCAAATCCCTCATTTGACAACAAGGCATCTGACGTGCCAGGAGGGGGCCTGACTTGCCTCAAGTCACACAGAGGTGTGGCCCGTTGTGGAGGGAACCAGCTGGCACACACACTGAGCCCTCTGTGCTCAAATGAACTAATATCTGTCACACAGAGGAGGCTGTGCCGAGGATGAGATACCCAGAGAGGGGATGCCCTGGCTCCTGAGCTAAGGAGACCAAGCCCTGGCCCTACTGTAAATATATGAGCACTGGGCGGCGCCTGTAGCTCAAAGGAGTAGGGCACCGGCCCCCTACCAGAGGTGGTGAGTTCAAAGCCAGCCCTGGCCAAAATAAATAAATAAATAAATAAACAAACAAATATGAGCACTGAGCAGTGCACAAATGGCTGAATCTCCTACTACATAGCAAATTTGAAGCACTTTGTTTCTAAAGCATTTTACGAAAGTAAGTGGAGTCCTACCCTGGTCCCTAGCTCCTGGGCCCTCCCTTCCAGCCACAGTCACAGACACATACCCTTCTTGGCCCCAGAGACTAGAAAGTGCTACCCAAACCAGAATCCTGCCCCCCGTTTTTACCCCAATTAGTGTCCCCCTCACACCTGCCCCTTCACCACTCGATGCAGCCACGACCACACTAAATAGTTCGTGGAGACTTTTTCAGGGTTCACTTCCATCATTCGTTACACTAACCATCTGAACCCTCCCTGTACATGTCAACCTCACACTGGGCTCTGAGGACACAGCCTCTGCCACAGGGGGAAGAAAACCAGCTCCCCGGACCCAGAAGTAATTAGGACAGGAAAACAAAACGCAGAGTCTGTAGAGCACGGGAAGGGGACACCCAGAGAGGGGACACCTGTGCCTGTCCTAAGGATGACCAGCTTCTGCCCAGCACAGGAGGGTAGGAAGGACACACAAGTGGGGCAGCCTGGGAAGGGTGTGAGGGAGAGGGAGGCTCAGGGGCAGAGCTGTCTCTAGTTCATGAAATGGGGCCGCCTCTCACTCTCCCCTCCTGAAGAGCCCTTTTGTCTCCAGGCGCAGGGACAGAAGGTGCTCAGAATCATAACAGAGAAGCTGATGAGGCACTCACCAAAAATCCCAGACCCAGGCCCCAGGTCAGGTCAAAACTTGACGACTTAGCCCCCAAATTGGGCTTCTTTTCTTCTTATCTATGGAAAGGCTCCAGCGCCTTCCTTTTGGCTGAGACCTACCAGGTCAAGCCCCTGACCTCTGAATCTTCTTTCTTTCCTCTGGCCTGAGCTTGCTGCCACCCACCCAACCCTCCCCACCTGCCCTACAGCCAGGGGACTGCAGCTGCCCCCCAGCTGCCCCCTTACGGCTTTGTGTCTCCAGGCACTTCCAGGCCCCAGTGTCCCTGAGGCGCCCCCAGGCCACTGGGCATGCAGGCAGCCTCGTGGGGAGACTGCAGAGAGACTGAGGGTGCCAGGGAGAGGAAAACAGGAAGGTGGAGGTGATAAGGAGAGAGTCTGGGGGGACTGCAACATACTCTGAAAACAGCAAGGTCTGGGGACATCCTGGCCTGAAGAATAGAAGTGCAAAGCTGGCCCAGAAATGCCCTTGTCACAGGGCCAGGGATGACGAGGCATTTTTGTGGTTCTGGGAGTGGATTCCTAAGGCTGGTGCAATCAATCGTTCAATAGGACATGTGTTGCAGGCCTATTCCCTTAACATTTTACATAAACAGACCTGGCAGGTACTCACAGGCCAAGGCTCCTGGGGAGCATCCCAGTTACTTCTCCTGATTAGGCTGGGAGCACTACTGCCCCAGGGCCTTTGCATTTACCTTCCTCTCCCCAAAGTGCCCTTCCACACATCCTCTCTCCTTTCCTCATCTTCTTGGGTAAAATGTCTCCCCCCCAACCAGTCTATTTAAAATCGCAATGGCCAAGCACGGTGGCTCATGCCTATAGTCCTAGCACTCTGGGACGCCAAGATGGGTGGATTGCCTGAGCTCAGGAGTTCAAGACCAGATTGAGCAAGGGAGAAACCCTGTGGCAAAAAAAATAGCTGGGTGTCACAACCAACACCTGTAGTCCCAGCTACTTGGGAGGCTGAGGCAAGAGGATCGCTTGAGCCCAGGACTTTGAGGTTGAGCTGTGACATCATAGCACTCTATAGACGCAAGGGTCCTCAAACTGTGGCCTGCAGGCCACATGAGGCAGTGTGATTGTATTTGCTCCCGTTTTGTTTTTTTACTTCAAAATAAGATATGTGCAGTATGCATAGGAATTTGTTCATATTTTGTTTGTTTTTTTAACTATAGTCCAGCCCTCCAGCTGCCTGAGGGATGGTGAACTGGCCCCCGGTTTAAAAAGTTTGAGGACCCCTGCAAGAAAATAAGACTCTGTCTCCAAAAAATAACAAATAAATTAAACTAAATTAAATTAAATTGCAGTGACAGGCATCCACCCCATCCCCAGACACCTACCACCCTCTTCCCAGGCCTGCCCCTCGTATTCGGAGAGGCTGGAGCAGCGGTAAACATGGTGGACTGCCTTGGTCTCTCCTCAGCCCTCGCTCATCCTGCACCTCAGACACACTGTGACACCTGGAGCCTTGACACACATGTGACATCTCAGCTACATCACAGCATCCATGCTGTCAAGGTCAGACCCAGAGGAGCCCATACAAGCCCCTGGATAGGAGCTCAGCACCATTCAAGTGGGAGCATTTGAGTCCTGGATAAGCAGAGTGAAGTGTAGAAAGGGGCTTGAGCTCCCAGGGGCCACATCCCTGGGCCTGGCAGACTCCTCGCCCTGGAGGAGCCTGGGGCAGTGTGAGATATGGGGGAAGGGTCCTACCTGCCCAGGTCTAAGGATAGGATGGTCTTTCTCTATTTCTCTCCATGGCACTTAACACCATCTAACAAACTACGTATTTTACTTGTTTATATTGTGTACAGTCTGAATCCCTCAAGTAAAATGTAAGCCCCCCAAAGGTAAGACTTTTGTGTTTCATTTTTATGTTCTGTGCACTTACAACAGTATCTGGGCAAGGCACAAGGACTCACACCTGTACTCCCAGCACTTTGGGAGGCTGAGGCAGAAGGATCATTTGAGACCAGGAGCTCAAGACCAGCCTGGACAGCTCAAGACCTGTCTCTATAAAAATTATTTTTAAAAATTAGCCAGGTGTGATGGCATATACCTGTAGTCCCAGCCACTCAGAGAGGAGGTTGAGTCAGGAGGATCGCTTGAGCTGTGAGCAACAACCTTTATCCCTTCCACCACAAAAATAAATAAATAAATAAATAAGAAAAAAATGTATCTGGCACCTAGTAGATGCTCAATAAATATTGATTGAATGAATAATGTATTGGGGCTTTGAGATCCTAGGATAGAAACCAGTCTAGGTTTCAGTATTTATTACTATCTAGCAATTAAAAAAAATAAGAAGAAGAAGAAGAAGAAGCCGGGTGGCACCTGTGGCTCAAAGGAGTAGGGTGCTGGCCCCATATGCTGGAGGTGGCAGGTTCAAACCCAGCCCCAGCCAAAAACTGCAAAAAAAAAAAAAAGCCAGTCCAGGGACACCTCATCTTCATACAACTCCCTTGTTCTGCAGAGGGCTTCTGGCAAGAAGCGTGATAAAGGTGCATGGTGCAAAACTTCTTTTCAGATCTACAAACCCTAGAAAGGAAACTATAAGTATTACTTTCTTTGAAGGAAATTGAGGCCTTCATGGGTTCAGTGGCTCATGCCTGTAATCCGTGCACTCTGACAGAGTTTGGCAGATGGATTGCTTGAGCTCATGAGTTCAAGACCAACCTGAGCAATAGTGAGACCCTTTCTCTACTGAAAATACAAAAACTACCCAGGTGGGCAGCACCTGTGGCTCAGTAGGTATGGTGCCAGCCCCATATACCGAGGGTGGCGGGTTCAAACCTGGCCCTTGCCAAACTGCAACAAAAAAATAGCTGGGCGTTGTGATGGGTGCCTGTAGTCTCAGCTACTCGGGAGGCTGAGGCAGGAGAATCGCCTAAGCCCAGGAGTTGGAGGTTGCTGTGAGCTGTGTGATGCCATGGCACTCTACCGAGGGCGGTAAAGTGAGACTCTGTCTCTACAAAAAAAAAAGAAAGAAACTAAAGAAAAACTACCCAGGTGTAGTGGTGCACACCTATAGTCCCAGCTACTCAGGAGGCTGAGGCAGAGAACCGCTCAAGCCCAGGAGTTTGAGGCTGGCTGTGAGCGATGATGCCATCACATTCTACCCAAGGCAACAGAGTGGGTAGAGAGGATAGTTAAAAAGATGCACCAGTTTATTTTAATGTTCGTATTTAGTTGAATACACACACACTTATCAAATGGCATATTGTGACAATGACATTCTCCTTGAGCAAACTTTAGCCAGTCTGACTGAGCCCTCCCCGGCTAGGTCTGAGTCTCACTCCCCAGCTGCCACCTGCTCTCTCGCCCAGCCCAGTCTGAGCAAACAACACTGCTATGTTTAGTGAGAATCCCCACACCTTGATATCTGATAACCCTCCATAGCTCTTGAGTTTCTCATCCCCCACCCTTGAGGTCTAAGTCCTTGGCCTCCTGCTCATTTTGGCAGCACTTATACTAAGTCCTTGGCCTGTCTTCAATGAGAATCCTGTTAGGTCAGCTCAGCAAGAATACCCCAGCCCTAGAGGTCTCCTCAGACTCCTTGTCCTTGCTCCTTAGCCATAAGTCTCCTCTTGTCATTGTTATGATGTAAGCTGAGTCCTGATCTTCCTCCTGGATTGCAATAGTCATGAATAAAGTCTTCCCTTTCCTCTTAATGTGTCAAAATAATTTCTCTTTAACATTTAGGAACTAAAATGTATTAGACAGCACCCCAAGCCTCAGACAGCTCCAATCAAGTGGAGAATTCAGATGTGTAAATCAAGAGCCGAGTACAAGACAATAAGTACTGAAATAAAAATATAGTCAAGGTGACAGGAGCTGGACTTGGAAGAATGTGTAGGAGTTCCTGCTTTCTAAAAATTCAGTTACTGGCTCGGCGGCCGTAGCACAGTGGTATACAGCACCAGCCACATACATCGAAGGTGGCAGGTTCAAACACAGCCTGGGCCAGCTAAACAACAGCTAAACAACTGCAACAAAAAATACCCGGGCGTTGTGGCGGGCACCTGTAGTCCCAGCTACCTGGGAGGCTGAGGCAAGAGAATTGTTTAAGCCCAAGAGTTGGAGGTGGCTGTGAGCTGTGAAGCCACAGCACTCTACCCAGGGTGACAGCTTGAGACTCTGTCTCAAAAGAAAGGAAAAGGAAAGGAAAGGAAATACTGAAATAAAAGTATAGTCAAGGTGACAGGAGCTGGACTTGGAAGAGTGTGTAGGAGTTTCTGCTGTCTAGAAGTTCAGTAATGAGCTGAAGCAGCATGACTTTTGCCCAGGAAAGATGGTTAACACGTATGAGCCTATGTCTGTAAAATATGATAGGAATTTGCACAGAAAATAATTTTAAATCTAGAGAGACATTAATTAAAAATTAATGAAAAATTAATACTAGCTATGCCAGGGTAGTGGGATAATGAGTGATTCTTACTCTTTCTTTAAACTTCTTTGTAATTGAAAATCATTAAGATCATAAAAGACCACATCTACACAGCCAAAACAAGCTCTGTGCAGATTTTGGGATGAGCAGAGGAGGTGTCTTTGAAGCCAGGGAAATGGCCCCACCAGTGGTGTGGAGGCGGGAAACCATGGGGACACTTGTGGGGGGCAGTAAGCCCACCTGGCCGGGGAGAGAATAGCTGGACTAAGGGACCGTGAACTTCCGACGAAGGCTTTTGGCCTCTAACCTATAGGCCCATGGGCTCCCCAGCAGGGCTGGGCAGGGAGCCTCTGCTTTCAGCCAGGGATAGCTCTCTTAGCCCCAAATACAGACGGCGAGATGTACAGACCCTGCAGACCTGAGTCTGGATCCAGGTCTCTGCACACAGGGGCTGGTCAACGGCTGCAGGACTTGGGTGGCCAAAAACTCAGAGCTGAAGAAATGGAGGGGAGGGGCGGCAGCAGATGGGGACCCTGCGAACAGGACGGTCAGTCCCAAGACTGTCCCCTAGACATAGCCCTGTCCACGTGCACGGAAAAGGGGGCAAATAATCGCATCAGAAGCCACTGAGGGAGGTTTCAGGGTGCCGTGCGTTACGGTCCTGCCCGGGTCCGGGAAGGCACCTGCCTCACCGCCCTCCTTGCTGCGGGCAACCGGCCGCTCGTCCCCCGCTGGCCGCCTGGTGGCGCTGTCGGCATTCCCGGAGGGCCCCGCAGGGCTCCGCGGCAGGTGGAAGGAACTTCCCAGAGCTGGGTGCTGCCTTAGAGGGCCTGGCTCACCTGAGATCCTGAATTAAACACCAACACAGACCTGGGGGAGCGCAACAGAGAACTGGTGGGTCCAAACTGTCCCAAACAGAATTAAGACTGGGGAAAACAAAAGACAGACCTCAACTATGATTTCAAAGATGAAAAACTGTGGAGTTCACAACCAGGTGACACAGGAGACAGCCTGGAGTGTCCCAGCCTGGGTCCCGAGTCTGGAGAGAGAGCCCTGGCTGCTTCTCCCGCCTTTCAGCACCTGGCCCAGTTTATCTGTGAGATAAGGACCTCACCAGTGCCCCAGTGCCCGTGCCACACTCCCCAAATCAGAGGGAATAAGTATAAAATTTGCGCATGCTCAATAAAGGTAAAAAATTATTAATTTGAAGATGGTTTAATGCTCAGTCTAAAAATAAAAAACAAAAAATATTTTTTTGAGACCCTTGGATAAAACCCACTTGGTCATGGTGTATAATTTGTTAGATGTGTTCCTGGATTCTGTTTGCTAGGATCTTTTTTTATTATTATTAAATCATAGCTGTGTACATTAATGTGATCATGGGGTGTTTGCTAGGATCTTATTTAATATTTTTGCAATATTCATTAGTGATATTGGTCTATAATTTTCTTTTCTTGTTGGGTCTTTTCCTGGTTTGGGGACCGAGATGATGTTTGCTTCGTAGAATGTGTTGGGGAGTATTCCTTCTTTTTCTATATATTGGGAAAGGTTGAGTAATATAAGTACTAGTTCCACTTTAAACTAGTTCCTCTTTTAAAGGTTTGGTAGAATTCTGATGTGAACCCATCTGGTCCCAGGCTATTCTTTTTAGGGAAATTTTGTATAGTTGATGCTATTTCAGATTGTACATTTGGAAAACACCAGGTATTCTACTACAAAACTCTTAGAAGTGATCAAGGAATACAGTAGTGTCTCAGGCTACAAAATCAATACTCATAAATCTGTAGCCTTAATATATACCCACAATAGTCATGCTGAAAAAACAGTCAAGGCCTCTATTCTGTTCACAGTAGTGCCAAAGAAAATGAAATATTTGGGAATTTACCTAACAAAGGACATGAAAGATCTCTATAAAGAAAACTATGAAATTCTAAGAAAAGAAATAGCTGAAGATGTTAACAAATGGAAAAACATACCATGCTCATGGCTGGGAAGAATCAACATTGTTAAAATGTCCATACTCCCCAAAACAATATAAAATTTTAATGCAATCCCTATTAAAGCTTCACTGTCATACTTTAAAGATCTCAAAAAAAAATACTTTGTTTTATATGGAATCAGAAAAGACCTCGAATAGCCAAGACATTACTTAGAAGTGAAAACAAAGCAGGAGGAATCATGATACCAGACCTCAGACTATACTATAAATTGATAGTGATCAGAACAGCACGGTACTGGCACAAAAACAGAGAGGTAGATGTATGGAACAGAATAGAGAACCAAGAGATGAACCCAGCTACTTACCGTTATCTTTGACAAGTCAATTTAAAACATTCAGTGGGGAAAAGATTCCCTATTTAGGGGCGGCGCCTGTGGCTCAAAGGGGTAGGGCGCCGGCCCCATATGGCAGAGGTGGCAGGTTCAAGCCCAGCCCTGGCCAGAAACTGCAAAAAAATAAAAAAGTTAAAAAGATTCCCTATTTAACAAATGGTGCTGGGTGAACTGGCTGGCGACCTGTAGAAGACTGAAACTGGACCCACACCTTTCACTATTAACTAAGATAGACTCTCACTGGATTAAAGACTTAAACTTAAGACATTAAACTATAAAAATACTAGAAGAAATTTCAGGGGAAACACTTGCAGAAATCGGCCTGGGAGAATATTTTATGAGGAGGACCTCTCCGGGCAATTGAAGCAACACCAAAAATACATTACTGGGATCTGATCAAACTAAAAAGCTTCTGCACAGCCAAGAACACAGTAAGTAAAGCAAGCAGACAGCCCTCAGAATGGGAGAAGATATTTGCAGGTTATGTCTCTGACAAAGGTTTAATAACCAGAATCCACAAAGAACTCAGACATATTAGCAAGAAAAGAACAAGTGATCCCATCGCAGGCTGGGCAAGGGACTTGAAGAGAAACATCTCTGAAGAAGACAGGCGCATGACCTACAGACATGAAAAAATGCTCATCATCCTTAATCATCAGAGAAATGCAAATCAAAACTACTTTGAGA
>CAUYPK010081078.1:0-12017 GCA_963574355.1 Loris lydekkerianus
TGCTACGGTAACTAGGAAAATGCCAGGAAGGCTATGTTGACTATTGGGATGAAAATGTGTCAAATGGTCTATGAAGCTAGTGTATGATGCCCCATGATCATATTAATGTATGCAGCTATGATTTAATAATAATAAAAAAAATCATCAATTGTGAAAATCACAAAATGATAACTTATCTCAGGTCAAATTTTTCCAGAAATAACCATTCATTTTTAAAAATATTATTATTTTGTGAGACAGAGTCTTACTCTATCTCATTCATGGCTAGAGAGCCATGGCATCAGTTTAGCTCACAGCAAACTCCTCCTCCTGGGTTCAAATGGTACTCTTGCCTCAGCCTCCCGAGTAGCTGGGACTACAGGCACACATCACACTGCCCGGCTAATTTTTCTATTTCTAGTAGACATGGGGTCTTGCTCTTGCCTAAGCTGGTCTTTATCCCCTGAGCTAGAATGATCCATCTGCCCTGGCCTCCTTAAAGTGCAAGAATTAGAGGTGTGAGTCTCTCTCTGCACCCTGTCCAGAAATCACTGTTTACAAATACATAGGGCATGTTTTCCATCTAAAGCTCGTATTTTTATCTTATTGTATTTTTCTTTGACAGATGATGTGTTTTTATTTTGATGAAGCCTAACTTACCTTTTGTTGTCTTTCTATCGACTAGGAGTTTGGTGTCAGGACTAACAACTCTTTGCTTACTGCTAGTTTTGAAGAATTTCTCATGTTTTATGGTTTTATATTTTGTATCCAAATCTAACCTGTTGTGAATTATGTTTGCATATGGCTTGAAGTGTAGGTTGAAATTCTTTCTTTTTTCTTCTGCTTGTGGATATTCATTGTTCTAGGAAGTTTTGTGAAAATATTATCTTTCCTCTATTGAATTGCTTTGGTAGTTAAATATTATCAAATATCACTTTGTCATATATGCGGATCAATTTCTATTTTGTTCTAGTGATCTGTATCTCCTTCCTCACACCACACTTTCTTTTAGTGTAGCTAAACAGTAATTCTTAAAATTACGTAGTAGGATTTTTTCAACTGTGCTCTCTTTCAGAACTATTTAGAATAAGCTTGTTCATATCAACAGTCTAGCTATAATTCTGATAGCAATTGGCATTAAATTTATAGATTAATTTAGGAAGAATTGATATGTTGTGTTTTACAACTCATGTATTTCTCTCCTGCTATTTAAATCTCTGATTTCTTTTATTAGCTTTTTAATTTTTATTTTTCAGGGATACATAATAGTTGTACATGTTTATGGAGTACATGTGATATTTTCATGCAAGTATACAGTGTGTAATGGTGAAATCTAGGTAATTGAGATGTCCACCACCTGAAACTTTTATCATTTCTTGGTGTTGTAAGCATTCCAGATCTTTTCTTTTAGCTATTTTGACATATACAATAAATTATTTTAAACAATACTTTACTGTGTTGTGCTATCAAATGCTAGAACTTATTCCTTCTATCTAACTGTATGCTTGTACTGAGAAATAAACTCCTCTTCGTTCTTCCCTCCCCTCTACCCTTCTCAGTCTCTGGTAACCACATTTTATTCACTATTTCCATGAGATCAATTTTTTTTAGTTCCCACTGTGTAAGAATATGTGATATTTTTCTTTCTGTGCCTGGCTTATATGTCTTCCAGTTCTATTTATGATGTTGCAAATGACATGATTCCATTATTTTATTTTATCCATTCATCCATTGATAGACTTGATTCCCTATCTTGGCTACTGTGATTAGTCCTGGAGTAAAGATAGGAGTGCATAGGAGTGCTCTGTGATCTATTGATTTTCTTTCTTTTGGATATAAACCCAGTAGCAGGATTGTTAGAATACATGGTAGTTCTAGTTTTATTTTTTCCATAGTAGCTATACTAATTTACATTATCAACAAAAGTATATGACTGTTCCCCTCTCTCTGTGTCCCTGCCAGCATTTGTTACTTTGTGATTTTTTGATAATGGCCATTTTAACTGGAGTGAGATGATACCTTATTGTGGTTTTGATTAGTATTTCCCTGATGATTAGTGGTGGTGATAATTCTTTCACATACCAATTAGGCATTTTTATGTTTTCTTTGGAGAAATGTCTATTCAGATCTTTTGCCTATTTTTAAATCAGATTTTCTTTTGCTATTGCATTGTTTGAGTCCTTTAAATATTTTGGTTATTAATCCCTTTCTTGGATAGTTTGGAAATATTTTGTTCTATTCTGTAGGTTTTTTCCCACTGTGTTTATTATTTCCTTTGCTGGGCGGAAGCTTTTTAGCTAGATGTGGTCTTATTTGTCAAATTTGGTTGCCTGTGCTTTTGAAGTCTTTCTCAGGAAATCTTTGCCATTATTAACATTTTGAAGCATTTTCCCATTGTTTTCTTGTAATAATTTCAGAGCCATGGGTCTTTATTTAAGTCCTTAATCTACTTTTATTTAATTTTTGTATATGATGAGAGACAGGGGTCTAGTTTCATTTTTCTGAATATAAATATTCAGTTTTCCCAGCAACATTTATTAAAGAGGATGTCCTTTCTCCAGTATATGTCCAGGGCATCTTTGTTGAAAATGAGTTGGCTATAAATGCATAGATTAATTTTGGGATTCTCTGTTTTTGTTTCATCTGTGTCTGTTTTTATGCCAGTACTATGCTATTTGGTTAATACAGCTTTGGAATATATTTTGAATTCAGGTAATGTGGTGCTTCCAGATTTTTTCTTTTGGCTCAGAATTGCTTTGGATATTAGGGATCATTTGTGTTCCATATGAATTTTAGGATTATTCTTTCTATTTCTGTGAAGAATGTCATTGGTCTTTTGATAAGAATTGCCATGAATCTGTAGATTCATGGTGGTATAGACATCTTAACAATACCGTATATTCATTCTTCTAATTCATGAACATAAGATATCTATTATTTATTGTCCTCTTTAATTTCTTTCATCAGTGTTCATTGCTAAAAATAGGATGTTAATGTCCTCTACTCTTATGGTCTTGTAATCTGTCTCTCCCTTTAGGTCTATTAATATTTGCCGGATATGTTTAGCTTGATGTTGGTTGCATACATATTTACAATTTTTATTTCTTCTTTTTGAATTGACCTTATTTTCATTATATAATTTTGTTTCTTTTTACAGTTTTTAATTTAAGATCCATTTTATCTAAATAAGTATAGCTGTTTTTGCTTTTTTTGGTTTCACTTTTCATGTGTCTCTTTTTCCATTCCTTCACTTTCAGTTTACATATGTCTTTTTGGTGAAGACTAGGTAAGTTTCTTTAGGCAGGATATGGTTGTGTCTTTAAAAAATGAGTCATTCAGCCTATGTCTTTTAACTGGAGCATTTAGTCCATTTTCATTCAGTGTTATTACTGATAGGTAAGGATTTATAACTGCAATTTTGTCATTTGTTTTCTAGTTGTTTTGTAAGTCCTCTTTTCCTTTCTTCCTTTCTCATTGTCTTCATTTGTTGAAAAGTGATTTTCTTTGGTAGTATGTTTTAACTTCTTACTTTTTACCTTTTTTTTTTTTTTTTTTTTAAGACAGAGTCTCATTATGTCACTCTCGGTAGAGTGCTGTGCAATCACAGCTCACAGCAACCTCAAATTCTTTCTTGAGCTTAAGGGATTTGCTTGCCTTAGCGTTCCAAGTAGCTGGGACTACAGGTGCCCACCACAATGTCCAGCTATTTTTGTTGTTGTTGTTACTGTAATTGCCATTGTTGTTTAGCGGGCCCTGGCCAAGTTCAAACCCGCCAACCCTGATGTATGTGGCTAGCGCCCTAGCCACTGAGCTACAGGCACCAACCCTTTACTTTTTACTTTTAGTGCATCAATGATCAGTTTTTGTTTTATGGTTACTATGTGCCTTACAAAATATTATTATAATAAATGCACAAATATGTAAAATACTACATATCAATAATGTTTAATTAAAAAAATAGTTACTTTGAAATCTCTGGGAGGGCATGTATTTCCATCACTCCTGGTTTGATCTGGTGCCTAATTTAGTCTATTTGGTGAGGTTATATTTTTCTGAATTTTCTGGATTCTTGTGGATGTTCATCCATGTCTATGGATTGAATTGTTAGGTATTTATTCCAGTCTTTCCAGTCTGGCCTTGTTTATACCTGTCTTTCTTCAGAGGGCTTTCCAAGAACTTAGAGGAAACTCTGTTACCTAAGCCTGTGGTCAGTGCAGCTGTCTCTGTACCATAAGACAGGTACTTTGCAACTCTTGCGCATTCTTTCAGACCTAGGCCTTAAGGACTTGAGAAAGATAAGGAAGAAACATCTGACTTCGCAAATTTCATCTCTCTCTCATCCCTTTCTCCCAAGTGGAAGGAGTCTCTCTTTGTACTGATCTTCCTAGGGTTAGAGGTGCTGATTGGTGCTGATACAGTCAATTATATGGACAATCCACATCCTCCAAGCACACATATTCTCTTTCCAACTTGCATGGCCAGTGAGTGGGGGAGGGGTGTTGTAGACAATGTGAGAATGTCCTTCCTATCCTCTTCAACATTTTCTTTCTTGTTATTTAAGCTAAAACAAGTTACTGTGATATCTCACCTGATGTTTTAATTCATATGAAAGTGCTTTCTTGGGTGAATAGTCCAATTTGATGTGCCTACAAGGACCACAATCTCTGGACAGTTAGATTTGACCATTTTTCCCCACCTCCCTCATTAGCTTTTTGTTATTTTCAGCATACAAATCCTGCACACGTTTTCTTTGATTTATGCTAAAAGATTTTATTGTTTTTTTTTTTTTAGCAACTGTAAATGATTTGAGTTTTTTAATTATCCACTCTTGTGTATGTGTGTGTGTGTATAGCATATATGTAATTGATTTTTTGAGTGTTACTCTCATAACTCATGAACTTGGATTCACTTACTATTTCTAAGAGGATTTCCTTTTTCCTTTTTCTTTCTTGTTTACAGCCTCATGGGGTTTTGTACATAGATAATTATGTCATATGTATTTGGAATAGATTTATTTTTCCCTTTCTATGGTATGTGCACTTATTTTATTTTGTTTTGTTTGCCTTATTACACTGGCTAGCCACTCGGTACCATACTGAATTAAAGAGTGCTGAAAGTGGACATCTTTGCCTTGCTCCCCATTTTAAGACATTCAGTGTTTCTTTACTAAGTACAGTGTTAGCTTTGTGGTTTCAATACATGTTTTTTATCAAGTTCAAATCATTTTCTTCTTTTCCCAGAGAGTTTTTATCAGCGTATCATTTTGAATTTTTAATGTGCTTTTTCTGCATTAATTCATATGCTCATTTGATTTTTCCTTTTTAGCTTGTTAATACTTTCCCCTTCTACCTTGAATTATATTGATTTACATTCTAATTTTAAACTAGCATGGCATTCCTGGAATAAAGTTGATGGTGACATTCATTTTCTACATTGGTGGATTTCATTTTTTAATAGTTTTTTGAGGAATTTTCCATATGCATCCATAAGACATAGGTCTTTAGTTTTCTTTCTTCTTATCTTTGTCACATTTTTAGTATAAGTGTAATACTGGCCTCATACAATGAGTGTTGTCTTTTATTTTCTGGAAGCGTTTGTGTAGAACTGGTATTAATTCTGTAAATCTTAAAGAATCCTCCATTCAATTAAACTGGGCCTGAACATTTTCTTCCTGTAGTTCTTCTTACTATGAATTCTATTTATCTAATGGTTATAGAAAAACTCAGATTATCTGTTTTATCTTGTGTAAATCTTGATAATTTGTGGCTTTATGGTATTGACCTCAATATTGGTCAATTTCACCTAAATTGTCAACTTTATGTGCACAGAGTTCATGATTTTTTTTTTTTAACGTCTGTGGAGTAGTGATGTCACTTATTTCTTAGGTTGATACCTTGCATCTTTTTTCCCCATCATATTGGAGTTTTATTGATTTTATTGATCTTTAGGGATGATTACCCAGGTTTTGTGAATTTTTTACTATTTTGCTGTTTTTAATAGCATTGATTCTTCCTCTTCTGTTAACTTTTTTTGCCATTTGCATGCTTATGGTTTATTTTGTTCTACTCTGTCTCCTCAAGGCTATTGACTTGAGACCTTTCTTTGACAATGTAAGCATTTGGTAGCATAAATTTCCCTCTCAGTTCTGCTTTTTCTTCATGGACAAATTTTGACAAGTTGTTTTTCCCATTCCATTCAGTTTAAATTATTTTGTCATTTTCTTTGTATCTTCCTCTTTCTTCTGTGGAATATTGCACAATGTGTTGCAAATTTCTAAATGAAGATTTTTCTGCCGTTTTTTGTTACTCATTTCTAGTTTGATTCCATTATTATAGTCAGAGGACATAGTGTATGTGTTTTCAGTTTGAAATTTACAATTTGTTTTGTGACAGCGTATGGTCCAATTTGTTAAATGTTTCATATGTACTGGAAGTGAAAGTGTATTCTGCTGTTATTGGGTGGAGAGTACTATAAATATACATTACATTTAGTTGGTTGATGGTTCAACTCTTATATTATTGCTGATTTCCTGCCTAATGGTTCTATGAATTGCTGAGAGAGGAATGTAGAATTCACCAGCTATAATAGATTTATTTCTCCTTTTAATTATGTAAGTTTGGAGTTTATATATGTGGATGTTCTGTTGTTTTGTGCATGTAGGATTGTTGTCTTCTTGGTGGAGGAAGCATTTTATAGTGATGCAATATGACTCTCTACTATGAAAATATTCTTTGCTTTGAAGAGTATCTTTAGTGTTTGGCTTCTTTCATTTAGCATATTATAGGGTTCATCTATTTTGTACTATATGTCACTATTTCATTCTTTTTTTCTGGCCTAATAATATTCTACTTTACAAATAAAGCACATTTTGTTTATCCATTTATCTGTTGATGGACACCTGGGTTGTTTCCACCTCTGGCTATTGTGAATAGTGCTCTTATAACGTTTATATACAAGGCTTTGTTTGAAACCCCATGTTCAGTTCTTTTGGATATAACCTAGAATTGCTCACTCATATAGTAATTTTATGATTAACTTATTCAGGAACAACTGTTTTCTATAACAGCACCATTTTATATTCCCACCAGCAATATATGTGTATTTCTAATTCTCTACATCCTTGTCAATCATTGGTATTTCTTTTTAGAAATTACAGCCATCCTCATGGGTGTGAAGTGATATGTCATCGTGGATTTAATTTACATTTCTCTAATGGCTAATGTCATTAAGCAACTTTTAATGTGCTTGTATACCATTTGTATATCTTCTTGGAAAAATGTCTATTTAAATCTTTACCAATTTTTTTATTGTCCTTTTTGTCATTGTTGTTGAGCTTTAAGAATTATTTATATATTCTGGATACTGAGCCCTAAAAATGTATAATTTGCAATTTTTTCTGTTATATGGGTTGTCATTCTTTCCACTTTCTTGATAGTGTCATTTGCCGACCAAAAGTTTTAATTTTGATGAAGTCCAATTTACCAATTTTTTTGTTATTGTGTTATTTATGCTGCATCTACAAACTGATGGCCAAAATCAAGGTCTAAAATTTACCCATATCGTTTTTCCTCAGAGGTTATAGCTCTATTGCTTATATTTAGGTTTTTGAACCATTTTGAATTAACTTTTGTATGTGGTTTGAGACAGGCAGTCTGATTTTATTCCTTTGCATGTGGATGTGCAGTTGTCCCAGAAAAGAGGTACCCTTTTTTTCAATTGAATACTGCTGGAACACTGTGAAAACTCACTGAACATAGATGTACGGGTTATTTATGGGTTCTTAACTCTATTTCATGGATCTGTATGACTATCCATATGCCACTAACCATACTGTTTTGATTACTATAGCATTGCAATACGTTTTGAAATTGGGAAATGTGAGTTCTCCAACTTCTTTTGCATTTATAAGCCTTTTTATTTCTGTAAGCTTGATGATAGTGTTCCCAGTTTCATTTCTGAATATATTAATTTGAATGTTTAAATTTTTTCCTAGGTAGGCTACCTAAAGGTTTATCAATTCTATTGATATTTTCAAAGAATCAATTTTCTGTTTTCTTGTTTCTCTTGTTCTTCTAGTCTCTACTTTAAATACCACCACTCTAATCTTTATTATTTTCTTCATCTGCTAGCTTTGGTTTTAGTTTGCACTTAATTTATCTAGTCCCTTAAAGTAACTAAGGGACTCACTTAAGGTATACAGTTAGGTTACCTTAAGGTAACTAACTAACTCACTTAAGGTATACAGTTAGGTTTTTAATTTGAGCTGTTTTTATTTTTTTAATTCATTTTTTAGTTTTTCCAGATAGATAGTTTTGTTTTCATTCCCAGGCGAAATTACAGGGGAATGATCAAAGCTCACAGCTGCCTCAAATAGCTTGGCTCACATGATCCTTACCTTTCATCCTCTGAGTAGCTAGGATATAGGTGTGAGCTACTATGCCCATCTAATATTTTTTTATGCTTTTAGAGGTGAATTCTTACTATGTTGCCCAGACTTGTTTTCAACTCCTGGGCTTCCATGATTCTCCCACCTTACCTTCCTCAGTCACTCGGATTACAGATATGAGACATCATGCTCAGCTTTAGATGTTTTTAAATAATGAAGTGTTTTTACTGTACCCCATAAATGTGTCAATGTACACAGTTATGGTTTAATATTAAAAAAATTTTTTTAAGTCTTTCCAGCTATACATTTTTAAGCTTTCCTTTAGTTACACTCATACATTTTTGCATGTTGTGTTCATTTTCATTCATCTCAAAGTACTGTATCATGTCACTCATGTTTTTTTCCTTTAATCTTTTAGTTTTTTTTTAATGTTTTATTTTTACATGTATGTGAGTTTTTCAGTTTTTCTTCACTTATAAACTTCTACTTTCATTCGGTTTTAACTTCAGAAGACATTTCATATGACTTTAACTTTTAAAACACATTTAGACTTCTTTTATGGCCTAACACTGTAATCTATCCTAGAGAATGTTTCATGCACACTTAAGAAGAGTGTGTATGCTGGCTGTATGGAGTGACGTGTTCTCTATATATATTAGGTCTATTGGTCTATATGGTAGTTCATATCCTCTATTTCCTTTTACATTTTCTGTCTTATCCACTTTTTTATACATTATTGAAGTCAATAACAGCTATCACAAAACAGTATACAGAGAAATTAGAAAAGTGGTAAAAGATAAAATGAAGTAAGAGAGGAGATAGGAGCCTTTGGGGCAAGGATTGTTAATGTAAAGGAGAAATTAAGATGATAGCTAACGTTTTCTTTGTTTTTTGACACAGGTTCGCCCAAGCTAGAGTGCAGCAATGTCATAGCTCACTGCAACCTCAAACTACCGGGCTGAAGTGGCTCAAACTACCTGCTTCAAACTCCTGAGTAGCTGGAACTACAGGCACATGCCAGCAAGTCCAGATAATTTTTAGATGTTTTTGTAGAGTCTCATTATGTTGTCTAGGCTGATATTGAGTGCAGTGTTCTGTATATATGTTAGGTCACTCAACAAACCTAACACATACATTCTTCTCAAGAGGACATGAAACCATTCATGCAATCCTCTTGCCTTGGCCCCTCAAAGTGCTGGGATTACATGCATAGGCTACTATGTCCAGATTGAAAAAGAAATAAGTTTCTTTAAAAAAAATTTTTTTATTATTAAATCATAGCTATGTACATTAATGCAATAATGGGGTATAATGTGCTGGTTTTATATACAATTTAAAATGTTTTAATCAAACGTGTTAACATAGCCTTCATGGCATTTTCCTAGTTATTGTGTTAAGACATTTATATTCTACACCTAGTAAATTTTACATGTACCCTGGTAAGATGCACTGTAGGTGTGGTCCCATCAATTACTCTCCCTCCACCCATCCTCCCTCCTCTCCCTTTACCCCTTCTTCTTGAGCTATAATTGGGTTATAGCTTTCATAAGAAAGCTATAAATTGTTTTCATAGTAAGACTGAGTACATTGGAAACTTTTTCTTCCGTTCTTGAGATACTTTGCTAAGAAAAACATGTTCCAGCTCCATCCATGTAAACATGTAAGAGGTAAAGTCTCCATCTTTCTTTAAAGCTGCATAATATTCCATTGTGTACATATACCACAATTTATCGATTCATTCATGGGTTGATGGGCACTTGAGCTTCTTCCATGACTTAGCAATTATGAATTGGGCTGCAATAAACATTCTGATACATATATATATTATAATGTGATTTTTGGTCTTATGGATATATACCTAGTAGAAGAATTGTAGGATCAAATGGCAGGTTTATTTTTAGATCCCTAAGTGTTCTCTAAACATCTTTCCAAAAGGAACGAATTAGTTTGCAGTCCCACCAGCAATGTACAAGTGTTCTCTTTTCTCCACATCCATGCCAACATCTCTGGTTTGGGGATTTTGTGATGTGGGCTAATCTTCCTGAAGTTAGATGATATCTCAAAGTAGTTTTGATTTGCATTTCTCTGATGATTAAGGATGATGAGCATTTTTTTCATATGTCTGTAGGCTGTGCGCTTGTCTTCTTCAGAGAAGTTTCTCTGTGAGTCCCTTGCCCACCCTAAGATTGGATCACTTGTTCTTTTCTTGCTAATACATTTGAGTTCTCTGTGGATTCTGGTTATTAAACCTTTGTTGGACACATAACCTGCAAATATCCTCTCCCCTTCTGAGGGCTGTCTACTTGCTTTACTTACTGTATTCTTGGCTGTGCAAAAGCTTTCTAGTTTGATCAGGTCCCAGTAGTGTATTTTTGGTGTTGCTTCAATTGCCCAGGGGTTCATCCTCATAAAATATTTGCCCAGGACGATTTCTTCAAGAGTTTTCCCTGCACTTTCTTTTAGTATTTTTATAGTTTCATGTCTTAAATTTAAATCTTTAATTCAGTGAAAGTCTATTTTAGTTAATGATGAGAGGTGTGGGTCCAGTTTTAGTCCTCTACAGGTTACCAGCCAGTTCACCCAGTACCATTTGTTAAATAGGGAATCTTTCTCCACTGAATGTTTTTAATTGAATTTCTAATTCCAACTTTACTTCCATTCTATTAATGTTATTTGAAATACAAACTCTGAATTCAATTCCTGACATCTCAACCATTTGTCCATAAATGGGATCTTCAGTTGTATCTGCCGTATCGTTCCTTGGGGGAGTTGATCTACTCTGGGTATTCATGGTACCAGAGATTTTCCACTGATTCTGCCCCATGATTATTTTACACCATTTTGCTAGATGAGCAGAGAAGGTGAAGTTGAGTTGGGGGGCTCCTGGAGTAGTGATTAACCAACCCTTTACCCAAGAGCTGTGACTGGTGTCTGTACCTTTTCCCCTAGAGCTTTGCAAAGGACCCATATAGTGCTATGGCCTGAAACACTGGGTACTTATTTGATGTGGTGGGGCTATGCGGCTCTGTCTTGTTTTCAGATGGTCTCTGTCCTACCCTAGTAAATTAGTTACTCTGGATTAAAGTCTCAGCTGTGGAGAAATATCATCAATTAAGTCACCCCACTCCCCACAGGCAACAACTGGAAAAGGAAAATCAAACCTTCCCACAACCACACACCCAGGGTACAACTTTTAATAGTCCTTGGCGATTGGTCCAGTCTGACAGCTCCGAATCAATTATCCCAGACAGCATCCAGTCTCAAGTGAGGGAGTTCAAAAGGTTTCTGACAACTAGATGGCAGGGATCTGCTGGCAACTCAAGTATGACTCGTTTTGGTGCTCCATGGAATCAGAAGGACCCCTCCCCCTCAGCAAATGAATTAGTCTGGGAAGGTTGATGCCTCCTTTCCCACCTTGCAACTCTGTCACACCCAGTCACTGATAACCCCGCAGGGCTATGATCCCTGTTCCCTCCAATGAGAAGATGCTCCAGGGGTTTGAGCCTGCCTAAGTCACACAGAGATTTTATGTCTCCTTGGCCAGGCCTCCGCACTCTGTCACTATCCAGCAGGGAAAGCTGAGGCCTGACAACCTCAGGTGGTTAATGGAAGCTGGGTGGTTTACTCAGTTCCAGCCCCACCCCTGATCGAT
>CAUYPK010081080.1:0-17257 GCA_963574355.1 Loris lydekkerianus
ATGCAGCCTTAAAGAAAGATGGAGACTTTACCTCTTTCATGTTTACATGGATGGAGCTGGAACATATTCTTCTTAGTAAAGAATCTCAAGAATGGAAGAAAAAGTACCCAATGTACTCAGCCCTACTATGAAACTAATTTAGGGCTTTCACATGAAAGATATAACCCCGTAACAACATAAGAATCGGGGTATGGGGTAAAGGGTGGGGAGGGAGGAGGGAGGTGGATGGAGGGACGGATATTGGTGGGATTACATCTACGGTGCATCTTACAAGGGTATATGCGAAACTTAGTAAATGTGGAATGTAAATGTCTTGGCACAGTAACTAAGAAAATGCCAGGAAGGCTATGTTAACCAGTGTGATGAAAATGTGTCAAATGGTCTATGAAGCCAGTGTATGATGCCCCATGATGTATGCAGTTATGATTTAATAATAAAAATAATAAAAAAAAACAAGCATTAAAGCTATAAATTCAAAAAAAAAAAAAAAAAAAGACTTGATAATTCTATAAGTGCTCTTCTCAAAGTATCCTTTTGCTGGACCCTTCCCCCTATCATTTGCTGTATTTTTCCCCTTTACAGACCCATCTCTTCATACCACTTCTGTTTTCATCTCGAGTCATCTCTGACTTGTCATACCTTGCTCATTTCCTTCTTCATTCTTTTTCATTTATCTACTTATCTACCCTTCCTTTTTTTTCTACATCCCTCCTCATGCCAAATACTTCACTTTAAAAATATTCCTAAAACCCTCTTTCTCTTTATGAAAATCAGCAATTAAACCATCCACTGGGTGTTGAGGGAAATGCATTAATCTCAGTAACCTCTTTGTTCGGTTGAGGATCTCAGGAGTAACTGGAGTACCTGCATGATTTAGTGAGGTAATTAGAAGTCCTCCGGGTTAAAGATTTTAGCACTGCCACTTCACTTTCCATCTCCTGGTACTTGTCACTCATCTCTGCTGGCCTACTGCTTCTGGGTCACCTGCTCTAGTTTCATAAAAACTGCAGCATCTTCTATTCCCTTCAGGGGAACACAGTTCAGATTTCTCACATATTAAACTTTTTTTCCTATTTTCATAATCAATTTTTTTTCAGAGCTATGTTCTTGCTAAGGATTAAATTATGCCCCCCCACACCCCCCAGCAATTTCATATGTTGAAGTTCTAACTCCCAATGTGACTTAGTGTTTAAAAATACTAAGATATTTGGAGATAATTAAGACAAAATGAGGTAATAAGTAATATTACCTCATTTAATAATAAATGTGGTTTAATCCTGACAAGGCAAGACCCCTTATTTTACAAAAAAAGAAAAAAAAAAAAAAAGAGAGAGAGAGAGAGAAATCAAAACTCTTTCTTTCTGGGATGTGGGACACAGTGAGAAGGCAGCTGTCTGGTAACAAGAGAAGAGCCCTCACCAGAAACTGAATCTTGAACTCTCCAGCTAAGAAACTGTGAGAAAATAAATTTCTGTTGTTTAAGCCATACAGTCTATGGTGATTTGTTACGGGCAGCATGGGCTGACTAATGGAGTGATTTTCCTAAATTTTCTGAATAACACTTCCTTCTACTTCAACTTCATAATTTGTATTTCTTAGAGATGTTGTTGTGGGACTTTCCCCTCATTTTAAAAGCACATAGAAAACTAACCCTTATCTGGTGATTCACTGCCCTTGAGTCAATTCCTTGTTCTTTCTATGAGGCAGAGGTTGGAGGATATATTAATATGCAGAGTCCTTAACCCACTTACAGTATGTCATCACCTATGTTCTTCAATTTTGTTTCATTTCAGATGAATGAAATGAAACTGGTGAATATCCTGGAAATGAATTAAATTTAGTAACATACACAGACTAGCTTTACTGAGATGGGACACAGAAAGGAGAACAGTCTGGCCTTCTACAGGGACACTAATCAACTTTCCAAGTAGATTTCTATATTTCTCTTTTGCTAAACTCTGCTGAGTATTTTAATGGATAATTTAATGTGTCATAGTCCATTGGAGTTGCTACAAAAGGACACCCGAGGCTGGATAATTAATAAAGAAAAGAGGTTCATTTGGTTTACGGTTCTGCAGGCTGTGTGGAAGAAGCATGGTACAACACGTGCTTCTGGTGAGAGCTTTGTGCTTTCTCCACTCGTGGAGGAGGAACTGATATGTGCAGAAATCAGGTTGTGAGACAGGAGGCAAGGGAGAGAGGAAGGAGATGCCATGATCATTCTAACAGCCTACTCTGCACCAGGGCAGAAAGGACTAAGCCATTAATGAGAAATGTGCCCCCATGACTCAAATACCTCCCATGAGGCCTCATCTCTAACATTAGGGATCAAATTTCAACATGAGGCTTGAGAGACAAACATCCAAACTATAGCAATAAGTTGTGTTTGTTGCTGCTTATTATTTGACAAGTATTATTAAATTCTTTTGTAGGACCATTCATCCTGTGGCTCACAGGCCACAAGCAGATTATTGGAGGACTGTTTTGATTATCTGTGGCATTGGATATCATGAAAAGTATGTATAGATCATTTCTTTTGCTCAACACTTGTCATTAGTGTTTGTGTATTTAATGTGTAGCACAAGATAACTCTTCTTCTTCCAATGTGTGGCTGAAAAAAAGAAAGGTTGAACATCTGGCTTTAAAGTGATGCATTTGCTGGGTGAGGTGGCTCACACCTGTAATCCTAGCACTCTGGGAGACCGAGGCCGTGGATCATTTGAGCTCAGGAGTTCAAGACCAGTCTGAGCAAGAGTGAGACCTCCATCTCTAAAAATAGTTGGGCATTGTGGTCCCAGCTACTTGGGAGGCTGAGGCAAGAGGATCACTTGATCACAAGAGTTTGAGGTTGCTGTGAGTTACAATGCCATGGCACTCTACATGGGTGACAAATTAAGACTGTCTCAAAAAAAAAAAAAAATGGACTGCGTTAATCTTTATAATAATCCTATGTGAGCCATATTGTTAATAGTATTACTTGTCCCATTTTATAGATAAGGAAGCTGAGGCATAAAAAGGTAAAGCGATTTATTCTAACTTACACAATTGTCAAATACAGAGCTGGAATTTGACTCTTACGAGTCTGACTTTAGAGTCTGTAATTTTAATCACTGTCTTAAGCAATAAATAACATTCCCTTAAAGCCAGCTTGAACAAAATATGTAGACTACGAATAATGCTACTACAGGTCCTTTCTCCCTGGAATCCAAATACAATTCAGAAAAAAGTTTAATGGTCAAATAGAAAATATAACAAGGAGTTATTTTAGACAGAAACAAAACATGCATCATCCACTGATGCCATTGAGGTTACAAATAAACAGGACAAAACTAAAGCTGCAAAGTTACACTCAGCTAGGCCGTCCCAGGCTTCATTCCCAGCAACAATTCCGGTTGTCCACGGTGCTAGTTGTGCTGGGATAATGATCGCCTATAGATGCCAGTGTTAAAGCAGGCTGAGGAGAACAGCCTGGGTTCTCACTGATGTCATGCTTCCCCACCCAGTAAGGGCAGCTTCTTTTCCTTTGGAAGATGAGGGAAAGCGTCTACTCATTTCCATGTCTGATGTCCTTTTTACCTGCTATGTCTCCATTTGAAAGAGTAAACACAATCTTTAAGGATTAGTAAATTTAATTTGGTTTCTTTTCACTGCCAAGTGTTTTCTAATGAAAGCAGAAAGAATGCAATTTTCATAGATTTCAGGAAACTTTTTCTAATTTTTAAATTTATTTTTTATTTTTTTCAAATGAACATGAGGGTACAATTTTTAGGTTACATTGTTCTCACTTCCAGGGAAAAGTTCCATTTGTAGAAGAGCCCCACACCCAGGGGGTGTTTTATACACCCTGGCATTAGGTAAGAGCAAGCCTCATGCCCTCCCTCCTTCTGCCAGTCCTCCTCTCTCTTCCTCCCTCCCCCCTCCTGCTTCCCTCTACCCCTGAACTAGACTATGTTAATGTTTATTGTTTTTATGAGCATATAATTTTTTATATATTGATTTCATATTTTTTTAATAATTTGCCTATAAAGAAACATACTTCTTTATAGATTATTTTCATTTCCTTATTTTCTTTATAGGTAGGAAAAATTTCATTTTGACAGAAATTTCTATTTGATCACAATTTGCTGATCACCTGTATTGCCAAATGCTGTGCTAGCTGGCTGGGGCTCCAGGATTGAGTGAAACACACTCCTATTGAATTCTCGTTCTACCACTTCCTAGTTGAGAGCTCTCAGATAGGTTATTTAATCTCTCTGTACCTCCAATTTCTAAAACGTCACTGAAAGACCTACTTCTAATTTGTTGATTGAATAAAATGATGTATGAGTAAGGATGTGTGCAGGGAGCCAGGACTCATGAATGTCATTTTTTTTTTTTTTTCTCCTACCTTCCATGCCCTGTGCTAGTGGCTATTTTTATATTCAGGATACAAAAATTTTAAATAATAACATGTAAAACATAAATGATGATTCTCATTTATTCAGATGAGAAAGGTATATTTTTCAAAACAAATAACTTTTTCCATTGGACAGTAATTAAGGGAATAGTCATTTTCTGAGCAGTTTTGACTAAAAAATCCAGGCCCTTTATATATTTAAAATGTAAAAATATTCATGTTCGCATGAAAATTGCAAAACTGACTTTACAAAAGCTGAGCTAGGTCAGTTTTTTTTCTCCTTACCGTATCAAGTCAGAGAGTTATGATACGTTTCTCTTCTTTTCATAATATTTTTCTTTCTTCCTTCTTTAAAAAGATTTTTTTTCTGTTTTCCCTGCTGCCATGGCCTAGCTGCAGTGTTTTTATAGCCCATTGAGTTCTTACAAGATTTCATCATATTCCAATTGACACCAACTGTTCTGAGGAGTCCCACGGGTTCACTTTGAGTCTCAATATATAGTCTGATGTTGGCAAGTCTGGTTAAACATCATCCGCATCAATCTGAGAATTAAAAGGAGTTTGAGGGTGTTAAATCTACAATTGTTTTCACCTCGGCAAGGAGATGAAGATGAAATGGAAGTTAAAAGGCTGTGTGCTTTTCAAGGAGACATAGTGAATCCCACACAGAGCATTTGTGTCACATAGAATCCTCATTGACCAAATTATCTGCACTCAGGGACAAGCACTGTAAGTTTCCATTAGAAGAATTCATTTGCCATTTGTTAAGTTGCTGGAATCCTAACCTCAGTGCAAGTTTTTGCTGGTTAAATGCAAGGCATAGTGGAAAAACCTAGAAAAAAAAAGTAAGGCTCTATTTTCTGATTAAATTTCTTTTCGTTCATTGTCTCATTCATAATCTTAGTTGACTCAGCTTCCTTGTCTATAAATTTTTCAAACTGAAAACCAGTCCTTCCTACCATACTCCTGATTATCCAAAGAGATAATGAATGAGAAAATGTGAATACACTTGAAGAGTTATGAAGTATTTTATAAATAAAGTGGTAAAATGGTTTTTGTACAAGAAGGAAAGTTTTGCATTCAGATAAACGTGGAGAAGGGAAGAAAAAGTTCCTTGTGTCAAAAATAATACTATGGGAATGTTGAGAGTGTGAGGAATGGAAGAGTGTGCATCAAGGGCAACATGGAAGAGGTCAAGTTAACCAGTTATGTCAGGATTGAACTTTTTAAGGTACCTGAATGCCAAGTAAAGGGACTGAACTTACACTGTGGATGATGAGGTATCATGCAATACTTTTGAGAAAATAATAGAAAATTGATGAGAAGGGGTGAATCTGGTTTCAGAATCTAGGTTGTAGACCACAGTAACTGCCCAGGGATAGATAAAACACAAGTGTAAATTACTATTGTGGGAGCAAGAATGTAAAGAGATGAATGTGAGAGATTCTAAAGGAGAATCATCCTCTGTTTTTGGCCCTCTTTGACCTAGGAGCCTATGCTCTTTTTCATGGCTGTATTTCCAATACCTCAGTCAGTACTCAACACATCTGCAAGCAATGATTAAGTGTTTAATAATGAATTTGGAGGGAGACAAGAACACGAAGAGAGCAAAAAGAAGCTCTCCGATGTCTGTCTTGAGAGATTCAGAGAAATACTGTTACAGCTGAGAATCTGTACAGATAATAAATAATTATAAAAAAGAAACTAGTTTTAGGGACAGGAAAATGTACTCGTAAGCATTTTGCATATCAATAAGACATCAAGATAGAGCTGTCAGCTGTCAAGAAAGTATTTGAAGGTGCAAATAGAAGCTTAAGTGGGAAGTGTGAGATTTGAGATATAAAGGGTATTTGATGTGATGATAAACGTAGTCCTCAAAATTACTTTTCAAATGCTTAGCATGTACACACATACACAAAGTGTAGGCAGAAACCTTTAAGAAACATGAATAAAACTAGACTTCCTGTTCCCTCCTTAAGCCCACCTGGATGCTGTAAAAATACTTTCAAAAGGAAAGCAAATTGACTTGAAATTTTTGGAGGGGATGTCCAAATTACTTTGTCTATACATGATAGACCTCCCTCAAAAGCTACTTCTTGCCCATCTTTTTCCAAAGTCCGTCATAGCTCAGAACTAGTTACATTCCTTTCCTCCACTTCATAAAAATACTCTTCCCATGCCAGCTGTTCCAGTTCTGGGATCTTCCTTTTTCTTGTTCTTTCTTACTTCACCCTCCCCAATTTCATATTCCTTATAAACATTTCTTCGGTTTTCATCATTACAAAGGGTAGCACAAGTTCAGTGCCCCATGTAAAGGAGCCTTTATCTTTATGGCTATAGAAAAGTCAGAGGGTTACAAATATTTATAGTTTAATACAATTTTTCCTGTCATAATTAGAAAATCTACAATGGCAGTTTCACACTGCTTTATGTAGTAGTAAGAACGAAGTGAAAGCAATGAGAAGACCTTTTAAAACTTAAAGTTTCATCAAAAAAAATGGGCTTGTTTTGAGTCATCCTTAATGTGCTTCAACAAAACATAAATATTTAGATTTATCCTTAAGAACACCTTGATAATCTCTTCTATTTTCTGAAGTTCTGGACTTATCATTTAATGTACCCAAAGCTAAACTCTATTTGCTGCCTCAAATCAAATTCATAGTTGACAGCTCCAACTCTTCATGAGTGCTAATGATTATGGTAAACAAATAAATATCAGTAAATCAATAAAATATAAACAGTAAATAAATTATTAGGGTCTATTTTGAAGGGTCACCAGTGACTTAGGGTTCTTTTCTTAGCTTTCCTTTTTTTTTTAATATTGTCATTGTCATCAATAGTCTGAAGTTTCTTATTTATTTATTTATCAAATCATAGCTGTGTACATTAATGTAATCATGGGCCACTATGCGCTGGTTTTATATACAATTTGAAATATTTTCATCAAACTGGTTAAGATAGCCTTCACCGCATTTTCTTAGTTATTGTGTTAAGACATTTATATTCTACAGTTAGTAAGTTTCACATGTACCCTTGTAAGATGCACTGTAGGTGTAGTCTCACCAATTACTCTCTCCCTTCCTCCAGCCTCCCCCCTCCTCTCCCCTCCCTTTTCCTTTTCCCCATATTCTTAGGTTATATATAAAAGCTATAAATTAGTTTCATAGTAGGGCTGAGTACATTGGATACTTTTTCTTCCATTCTTGAGATACTTTACTAAGAAGAATATGTTCCAGCTCCATCACGTAAATATGAAAGAGATAAAGTCTCCACCTTTTATTAAGGCTGCATAATATTCCATGGTGCACATAATATTAATCCATTCGTGGGTTGATGGGCATTTGGGCTTCTTCCATGATTTAGCAATTATGAATTGGGCTACAATAAACATTCTGGTATAAATATCTTTGTTGTAATGTGATTTTTGGTCTTCTGGATATATACCTAGTAGAGGAATTATAGGATTAAATGGCAGGTCTATTTTCAGATCTCTAAGTGTTATTGTAAGGATCATGTTTTAAAGTGCATATAATGCATGACTAGTATAATATAAAGGAAATCAATTATATTCAAATGTAGTTATACAAATATTTTTAACTTTTAAATTAATATTTAAATATTAACATATACCCTTCTTTATTAACACATTAAATAAGATTTGGCAGTGAATCTAACAGTTAATATAATTTTGAAGTAGTCTACTACTTTGAGATATATACAATGATCATAAACTGATAAGAAATATCTATGGCTTAACTGGTGACAAAACAAAGAGAGTATTTGATACCAATGTTATTTTTATTACGTTGGCCTGTATTTAATTGTAATTGGAGGATCTACTATGTATCAAATACAGATTTTCAAAAATTAAGATGCATTTTTTTTTCTCATTCAAGTTGATGAATTTTGTGCAAAGATTTATCTAGAATCCAGGACAAAAACAATGGTAAGTTATATTTCTTGGCTATATTCTTGAATCTGGGAGCTAGAGCATTGATAACTACAGCATTACCAAGAAGGGTAAGGTGCTTGTTGAGTGAGACCTTGACAGAAGATGTCACAAGCTGGGACCTATCGTTGCTTGCCATATAAATTATTCCTTTGGTAACAAATAACAGATGGTCAGATCAATACTTTTACTTTGATAAGATTCATCAAAAGAAAATGCTGACACAGGTTGGCTTTTCTTCCCTGTGGAAAGGAAGTGCTTTGAGTTAAGACATTTCTTTAGCAGCTTTAGATGTTTACTCCACCTTACTCAAACTGCAATCATTCATGTTTAGATAAATTCTGTGGCTCAAAGACTATTAAGTGACTTTGAGAACAACATGGCAAACTGAGACAAGTATATATTTGTGAGGTGCACAAATGTGGATTTCAATCCTGGCTTTCTGTGTCCTTTGGAAACTTGCTTTATGGCTGTCTATGTCACAGTTTTTATTTCTGGACTAGAGGCAGTGTCTACTTCCCAGGATTTTCAAACAACTAAATTCTACGTAGAGGGTGTAGCCTAGTGATTGGTACTTACAGGACACTAATGTGTTATTATTGTTCAAGTTTACACAACTAATTAGCCAACGAATTCTTATTCTCATTGTGTCCATCACTGTGCCAAGCATCAAACTACTTCACTGTTTCCACATATGTAAGAAGTAAAATATATATTGTCACTGAATTATGTATGAGAAATCTGGAATTTCTAGATATAAAATAATTTGCTTACATTAAGTCAAACAAGTACAAAATATCAGGGTTAGAGTTTAAGCTCAAGTCCTTAGACTCCAAACAACCCGTGGCACCAGGTTTATCAGGAACATATAAAATATCTCGTACCAATTGCATTTGTGCAGGTCCAGTGAGGGACCTTGGAAGTCCTCTAGCTCTTAGGGGTCGTTGTTATTTCCTAATGCTTCATAGTTTAATTCTTTATAAGATGTAACACTATCCTTCAAAAGTATTTATTTCAATCTAAGAATACTCTATATTCAAATTTTCTATTTCAGGCTTATGATAATGGCAGGTTTGGGTTTTTTTTTTTTTAGTTTTTGAGGTTCATCCCACAAATGAATTCACTTTCCTAAAATGTAAGAACAGGCTGTTCTTTTGGCTATTGACATTTCATTTTGGATTTCACAAAGGGCTTTAAACACAATCACTTTTACAAGCTTCTGATGCAAATCAAGTGACTGCCTAATGTTATTAAGCAGCAGAAGGGCAGGTAAATTGGCTGTGTTTTCTAAAAATGACTTTCATTTCCATCTTGAACATGATTGCACATTGTAATATGACACAACAAATCAAATCATTAAACTCTGAAAAGATAAGCTTTAAAACAGACTATACATTCTTAAACCACAAAAGCGATAATTGTTTAAAAAATGAAAATAAAAAGAATACATGTCTTTTTTACCCTGGCACTAAAAAGAACTTTTTATGCTTCTCAGATGCTTTCTACTTTTTAAAGCTAGCATAATTGCAGCATTATTTTTATTTAATAATTCCTATTGAGTGGATTTTCAAGCTTAAAAAATAAGACTACTCTGGGAAATTAAAAACTATAACTAAGAAAGATCGGCTAGAGTAAGAGGTCATAAATGTTGTTCAGTGAAATGTTTCATATTTTGCCAATTTATAATTTATGAGTGATAAAAATCAGAAAAGATTCTTGCAAGAAAAAAATGTCACTATTTTCAAAAATAGACAAGACCTGTTGCTATTTAAAAAAAAACGGACTCTTTATACTCTGTGAGAAAACTACTGTAATTCCATAGCTTCAGAAAGAATGCCTATTCATTAATCATAAAGATGAATGTTTTAAAAGAGTAGAAAAAAATTCAGTTTTTGACAAAAACTTTATTTTTATTATAATTACTTCCCTTTACTGTTTTCATTCATTGAAACAGATAGGCAATGCAATTTAATAGGTTCCAAAATTTATTTTCGAAGTTAAAATAGGTATATCAGTGTATCAAATAGCTATATTACTTGTGGCTAACCAAAAATACAATTAGGTTTTATTGATCATTTTATGAGTTCAGTGAGGACAAATCATGAACATGTGTTTAATATTAATGGCCATCCTGAGACGGAATCATCAGGCTGGGAAGAGCTGCTGTTCATTTTGTTATTATTGTTGTTTTAATAAAAGTGTGGGTTTTGCAACTTGATGGAATCCTAGAGAAAACTACATTACTTTCAGTCTCCTCAAAGAGAAAACTGGGAAACATTCCTGTGATCCCTTTGTTTACTACACCTTAGTCTTGCAGTGGCTTTAAACCTGAACAAGGCAGTTTGAGATACCTGTGAGTCGGTTCTGACAGGACTTAGAGTAACCTTCCTGGCAGGACTTAGAGTAACCTCCCGTTACCAGCTAAGAAAACAATTTGCCCATCTATTCACCTTTACATTTAAAAAAAAAAAATTATAGAGCAACTCCTTTGTGTGTGAAGCACTGAGAGTTTGCCTATATGGACTTAGTAGGATCAAAGAATAATTTAAAATAAATGAACATTTCATCTGCTGTTATAAAGAGTAGATACAAGATGCTATGAAAGCAGGGAGGATTGATTTGGAGGACATCATCAGTTCATTGCCACTTTTCAAGGTGTCTTCCCTGTTGTTCTTATTAAGAGGTAATATCTGTTTACCTCTTAATAAGAACTTTTTGAATCTGTCCTGGCCTTGTGACTTTCTAAGGCTAATGGAAAGTGGCAGAAGAATCACCATCCACACTGAGGCTTCAAAGACCTTGTTCCTCTGCCTTCATGGTGAGAACAGGCCTGGGCCACCCTGCTGAATGGATGAGATGCATGGAGCAAAGTGCAGTCAGCTCATGTCCTGGCCAAGGCCTTAGCCATAGAGGACAACCCAGAAAAGATCAGAAAAGCCACCTAGTTAACCCACCGCTGACCATGGATGTATGTATGTGCTCAGCCAAGCTCCTCTGTGGTTAGTAGAATTGCCCCACTGACCGGAGGTTCATGAACAAAAACAAATGGTTATGCTTGTATGTTATTAAGGGTCCCTGATTGTTATGCAGCATTAGTATGTGAACTGATAATGAACTTTGCTTTATTTGTTGAGTTGAGGCAAGGCTTTCTTGGGGGAAGCTTTTTTCCTCCTTACTTGAAGAATAGAAAGAAAATGAAAGGTTGACACGAAAGTGAAAGGAGAAAAGGGCATTGAAGTTAAATATAAACAGGGCAAAAGCGTATTGGCAACAGTTTTAAGGAGCCTAGGGTGGCTGGAACAGAAACGTCAAATGGCAGTGTGTTAGAAAAGCTGGAGGTGGAGGTCACAGCTGCAGGGGCTTGCAAACCATGTCAAGTTGTTTTATACTTAACCTGAAAATAATGAAAAGAATTTGAAGGGTTTTAAGTAGAGATAGATTATGGCCAAAATGAGGTTGCCTAAAAGGTACAAAACATTGATGAAAAGTATGGCTTCCTCGGAAGAACCAAGAAGGGGCCATTTTTTGTTTGGAGCAATGAATCAAGTTATGATCCCAAAGCTGGGTCATCACAAAAATTTTATGATGGGTCTTCCTGTGTTCTTTCTAAATTACCTTCAATCAACCTTGGAAGGCAGTACGGTATAATTATAAAAAGCACGAGTTGTAGAATAAGGTGTACCTGGGCTTTACTTCTGCTTCCTCCAAATTAGGAGCTTTATTTTTTTAAGCTGGCATATTCCAAACCTGTCTTTTTATCCACTTCTTCCTTTCTAATATACTTCCTTCAGTATACTGATTTATCCATTCCTGTATATTTCTTTGCCTTCCATATGATATAATGCTTTATTATTATTATTACTATTATTATTATTGTTGGGGATTAATTAGGGTACAAGATGTATCATACTCTGAGACCCCATCCCACCCCCATCCACATAATATAATGCTTTATTATTTTTTAAAGTATAAAGTAATACAAAATCATGAGTTTTGATTATCCTGGCTGAGGCTACACCTCCTTTTTAGATCCATTTCTGACTATTCCCAACCACTTTTCTCTAATACTTTATCTATAGTTGGTCCACCATATAATTAGCATCTTAACAAGATTGCAAGTGGTTATACATATTAAATAACTCTATTTAAGTTATTTACGCAGCCTTTTCTTACATCACTTAAGAACAATATGGAAGTAGCTGGATTCGGTGCCATTAAGGCTGTAGTTAATATCTCTGTCATCTTTGTGATTTTGTCCTCAGGATTCTAGCATGTCTAAAACTCCCTCTTACGTTCTATTGGCCAAAATTGGGTCATAGGCAAAAACACAGATCAATATCTGGCAAAGAGAAATAGAATCTCCCAGACTGTCTTTGTCCCACTATCACTCAACCTCTCAGCTAAAGACCCTGAGTGTATGTTAGAAGCAAATGGCTACTGGGTAGGCAGCCAACAGTGCCTGCCAGTGTGGCTTAATGACCACTCATGTTCCCATCCATCTGTGTGCTCCTCTAGAGTTTTAATATCCAGTCATGCCAATTTCCTAAAGCTTTTTGAACATACACAGGTTGATTTCTCTTTACCTTGGCACATGCTGGCTTTTCTAGGTGGAATACCAACTCTTTACCCATTTCTATCTGCCGAAAGATTTTACAGCTACAGCTTTATAGAATTGCCACTTTCTCTCTACAGATTTCACTGAACCCCACAGCCAAGTGTGTATCTAATCACTTCCTTCTTTATGTGAGTTTTTCACGTTATGGATGCTTGCATTATTGTGCCCACTGCCCTGCACTAGGATTTACTTATATGCCTGTCCAGCCTCATTGTCCCTATCCCCCCCAGGACACATTGACCTTGTTGAAGTTCTCCATTATTCACTCTGAAGTCTATTGTAATTCAAAGCACTTAGAATGGGGATGGGCAAAGCAGAGGTGGCCAGCACAGGCATTGATAGATGTTTAAATAACACACAAGGAAGAGAGATAACTACATAGAAAATAAAATGAGTGGTGTATATCTGCATCATAGGGGAAGGAGGTCACTGGGCATATTATTATTAAAAACACCTTGATACGTTTTCATAGACACTTCTGGGTGGAGACCTCTGGGCAGAGCCTGGTAGTTTGGAAAGAACTTTACTGTCCCACAAGACTAATAGCAACTTGAGGATTTGTACAGGCATCTTATGGAGAAAAGAGGACTCAGAGAATGGTTATAAGATGGACCAACGAGGGGGCCAGGCATGAGCATCCCCTTTAGGAGGAATTACCAACAGTATCATAAGGCATGATGTTTAAGTTATCTTTCTATCACTCCTTGTTAACCTCAGTTTTCAGTAAAAATCTGCCTTTCACAACAGTGAATGGCAGTGGTACCAACAGGAGAAATTGTGGGAGCAACAGTATAGTTCACAGATGGGCCTTCTCACAGAGCAGTGGTAAATATTTTTCACATAATCTCCTAAATTGGCCTACTAGCCTACTTAATACAATGCATAGAAAGTGTCACATCTATCCATCTGTTCTGGATTGTGGTAAAGGGAGGTTGTTGAACAGGAAAATGAGAATTACAAGAGAAAAGCAACTAGAGTTATATAGCTAAGAGGAAGTCAAAACAGAATGTAGATGCTCAGATTCAATTTCCCTTCATTATTCTGAGGACTACTCTAAGTCACCACCACCGCCCCACCAGTAACAGCACTGCCCAGCAGGGATGGGGAACCAGCAGCCTTCTGATTTTAAGATGATTCTTTTCATGAAATGAAGCAAAAAAAAAAAAAAAAAAAAAAAAATCCTAATCTTTCTCTACTCCACCCTATTTAAAAAAAGGATTTGTTATGCAAAATTTGGATTCTGCCAAAAGGCCTCACTGAAGGACCAGAAGGTTTCCTTAAGGCTACAGTTTCCCATCCTTAAGGAAACTGCATGTGGAACCAGAGAGATGCGTGTCCATGGTTGGTTGGCTATATTAGTAAATTCCCAGCCTTTAACATCCCTCTGTGGCTTGGAATGTTGCATAGTAGGAAAGAAAACAAAAAACTTCTCAGGGTTGGTGGGCATTTACAATCTTTAGAATCAAAGGATATGAATGAATTCTGAGTCTCATTGTGAATGGGGCAACTCATCTTTCTAAAATGCACATTACATTGTCTGGTGAAGAGGTTCTCCAAAGGAGAACACACACCCCCACACGCTGTCCCCAAGGCAGAGACATGCTGGGACTTTATGGTTCCATGCCTGGAACTGTAGTCCCCGGAACGATGTGAATCCATGCACTGCTTGTTAGTGGTCTGTACCAGGTAAGTACAGACTGTGGGAGCAATATAAGAGTTAAACAAAAATAGGCTTTAAATGTTATGATAGTATTCTTTATTTCATTTGTCTAGTAAATCACTTTTATTCTGTCATGTTTTATAAAAATCAATAAAATATTATAAAGCTAAATCAATAGAACTTGTTTTTCACCACAGATAGCATAAGAAGCACCACTTTAGCAGATATACATCACTGTTTTCCTTGAGCAAAATGAAGCCAGTTCTTTCTTTAGTCCCTATTTATTAATGTATTTATTTATTTGTTAGTTTGTTTATAACTCACTAAAAACCATGAGACATAAGTCATGAGTAATGAGACATTAGTAACAAGACATTAGTCCCAATATCTTTGACTGGTCCAGCTGAACAAACTAAGAGAGGTAAAAACCACTTTGAGAAGGCAGGATGCTCTATAGGGAGAAACAAGCAAGAGGGTAAGAGAACAGCTCCATCAGTGGAAGGAATGGGAACACACGGACTATGCTTTCTCAAATGTAAAATAACCTCAGCAGCTAGTGAGGTACCTGGCACATAGTTGGTGCATAGTAAATATTTATTCAATTAAAGAAGCAATGTCATTACTGTTGGAAAAAAAAATGGTGAGAAAATAAAGTCCAGCGTATCAGATTCTAAATTGCTTAAGAAATTTCTTTACATCGAAATAAAAATCCTAGCCAAACTGAAAGGAATTTCCTTTAAATAAGCAAACACCTATTAGGATTCTGGCTATTATGCTTCTAGATGTTCATATTGCTTTCTATATTGCTATAATTATAAAAAGTTTTGTGTGGGAGGGTCAGGATAATTAGAAGAGCTCTTATTCATAAATGCCCTAAACGTTCTCCTGTTAATGGCAGAAATTTTATAGGATCTCAGCAAAATGATAAGGTTTCAAGTAATTGTTTGTGGATTACACTGGTGACAGCTTTAGGAATCCTTCTGATGAACATATCACCAGCACTAAAAGTCATTTTTTATTTACCCATATGTGTATATATATTTTTTTTTCTCTCTTTTTGTTGAGACAGAGTCTCACTCTGTTGCCCTGGGTAGAGTGCCATGGTGTCACAGCTAACAGTAACCTCAAACTCTTGGGCTTGAGCAATCCTCTTACCTCAGCCTCCCCAGTAGCTGGGACTACAGGTGTGCACCACCACACCAGCTAGTTTTTCTATTTTTAGTAGAGACAAGATCTCACTTTTCCTCAGGCTGGTCTGGATCTCCTGAGCCTGAGCACCCACCTTGGCCTCCCAGAGTGCTAGGATTTTAGGCACAAGCCACCACCACCTGGCCTATAAATTTTAAATAATGTATATATACATGTTGGAAAAATTTTAAATATAGAATCATTTAAAGAATGAACTGAAACTTACCTCTAATTTCATGAGAACCCTAATATTTTAATTTTTGATGTGTTTTCTATCAGTCTTTGCTTCATGAATACGAAAGACAAACATTATGTCTCATAATAAATTTATATATATTTATCAACTTTTGAAATGGTGGGTTTTGGTAATGGCAGAGCTTTTAAATGCTTTTACCACCCCTTTCTGATCTATATGGAGATAATTATTTCATACAAAGAGTTATCATAAACATTACTAAGTTAGTATCTGTATAACATAAGAGTGATTGGGATATAGTAAGTGTTTTGTATTTTGTATTTTCACTTTTTAAAAATTTTTTTTATTAAATCATAGCTGTGTACATTAATGCGATTGTGGGGCAATAAACACTGGTTTTATAGACTGTTTGACACATTTTCATCACACTGTTTAACATAGCCTTCCTGGCATTTTCTTAGTTATTGTGTTAAGACATTTATATTCCACATTTACTAAGTTTTACATGTACCCTTGAAAGATGCACCACAGGTGTAATCTCAACAATCATCCTCCCTCCGCCTATCCTCCCCCTCCCTACCCTCCCTCTCCCCCTTCCCCATATTCTTAGGTTATAACTGGGTTATAGCTTTCATATGAAAACCATAAATTAGTTTCATCATAGGGCTGAGTACGTTGGATACTTTTTCTTCCATTCTTGAGATACTTTACTAAGAAGAATATGTTCCAGCTCCATCCATATAAACATGAAAGAGGTAAGGTCTCCATCTTTCTTTAAGGATACATTTTCTTCCATTCTTGAGATACTTTACTAAGAAGAATATGTTCCAGCTCCATCCATGCAAACATGAAAGAGGTAAAGTCTCCATCTTTCTTTAAGGCTGCATAATATTCCATGGTGTACTTATACCACAATTTATTAATCCATTCATGGATTGATGGGCACTTGGGCTCTTTCCATGACTTAGCAATTATGAATAGGGCTGCAATAAACATTCTGGTACAAATATCTTTGTTATAATGTGATTTTTGGTTTTCTGGGTATATACCTAGTAGAGGAATTATAGGATTGAATGGCAGATCTATTTTAGATCTCTAAGTGTTCTCCAAGCATCTTTCCAAAAGGAATGTATTAATTTGCATTCCCACCAGCAGTGTAGAAGTGTTCCCTTTTCTCCACATCCACGCCAACATCTCTGGTCTTGGGATTTTGTGATATAGGCTAATCTTACTGGAGTTAGATGGTATCTCAA